>UELV01084004.1:0-10493 GCA_900490015.1 Megastigmus stigmatizans | reverse complement strand
CACTATATACGTTTACCTTTACATTAAATATTACATTTTTACCTTTTTTATCGCATAAAGCAACTGTAGTGATTCTGCTTGAACGTGAGAAAAATAGACAACTCAATCAAAATTCTCGAGTCATATATTAAAAGTTAATTTTCCGGTATAATTTATTATTAGGTAATAATGTTTCGGTATATTATTATAACTAAAGGACTTAAAAATACAAATAAATTTTTTGCTTTAAAATTTATAATAGATTTACCATCGGTAACATCAATTGATTTTCATTGTTCAAGTATCGGTCCCACTATTAGCTTTGTCCAAGTATTGGGTACTTTACCTTATATAAAATAAATAGAAAACGATCAAAAACTGAATCTTGATTAATTACCTGTTATGTCAATATTTAAGTAAAATTTTTTCGACAATAAATGTGCAATAAATACACTTATTTTCCTTATTAATTAAAGTGCTTCATATCTCCGGTGTCCAATCTCAAGGTTCATATCTTTTTTTCTTAAGTAAAAATCTAATGGTAATCGGTAATTAGTATTTTTGTTATAATTTTTATTGGGTTATTGTAAGTAATTTTTATTGGTATATTTAAATTTATAGTTATAAACTTTATGATTAATTAAAGTGCTTCTCGTCTCGTATTAAAGTCAATTATAAATTAAAACTTCAGGTTTTAAACAGAACGAAAAGTAAATGATTTACATAAATAATTAAAACTGTGCAAATCCTGAATACAGATACCCTTCGTTTATAAATTATCTGAGATCAAGCAAAGTTTCAAGGAAATATATGAATAATACTTTCCAGACACTTTCAATTAGATGATGAAGAATGCAAAAATATTTTATAAAATAAAAACCTTTCATCACTAAAGTGTTAACTTTAAGATAGCACAAATTGGCTATCTTAAAGTTAACCGAGGGAGCGTTAGCTCTCGAGTAACTGTGGCTAGTATAATATTATCTTGATTCACAAAAAATATAGTTTAGTATTACGTTTCTGCGAAAGAAAATACAGATACAACATGCGGTAGCAGCATTTAACATGGATCACAACTAGGCCTTCTATTAATTCCAATAGTAAACATAATGACCCACGTCCTATTATTCTATTACGTAAAATTAGTTACAAAGATAGAGAGAAATCCTGGACTTAACCACGGTACGGCATTCCAGGCAAAGCTCGCGAACCAATCACAATATCGACTGTTGTTAAAAACGGAAAACTGATTACATATAATAACGCTTGTCCAATATAGGCATCAGCGACAGTGCGTCAACCTCACTGCTCTGCCCTTGATGGGAGCGCTCTACATGCGCGCGTTACGCAAGCTCTCAATTGCTTTGGGACGCACCTCGCGCGCACGCCGCGTTGAAGTTCAAAAACCCGTTGAAGACTCAATCGACTAACCGCCGGCTTATAGCCACTTCCGCGAAAGTCTGTGCCGCGCAATTACCGGGGCATTATTATAGATCATTTCTTTTCCCAGCTTCCCTCCATCTCCTCGCCCCACTCGTTCGCTTTCCTTTTCTTGCACCTGCACCTGCACCTGCACTGCGCAGCGAAACCAGTTTTCGTGCTCCTCCTGCACACGCACAGACAGACACACGAGAAATTGTCTATAATCGAGTGGACTTTCTCGCGGTCTGCACGCGGTAGCTGACTTTATAAGCTTGCGTATATACTATGTACGTATATATACTAAGGCGTCGCAGTCGTTTCGCGCAATCGCGACTTTAAATATCGAGCTGCGCGTCACTCGTCGGATCAAGTGATTAATTGCGGCCTGGTCGACAACGTGGAAATGCACGACTGGCCGGTGCAACTATATAGTTAGTTCGCTTGATTGTAGACCTGCATAGACGGTCTGCAATCACGGCGCATCGCTGCACTGTTAGTTTTTTCTGGCATTAATCTTATTCCATGATATACCGTACTTACTCTATACTAAGTGCTACTTTTTACTTATCAGGAAAAGGCGCAGCTTCTGTATATAACGTGCGTGTACTTGAGAACGCGGAACGATCTTTAGTTTTCAATAACGCAGTGCCATATAGGTATTGATATTGCTTCTTTAAAAACAAATCAGTTAGAATCTCTCTGATAAAAAGAACCTTAGGTCAAATGTAGTCTTGCAAGTAAGTTTTAAAGTGCATTGCTATTTTCATGTTTAAAATGGATTTTCATTGAGATTTTTAGTAACAAATTGGAAACGTGATAGAAATAATACCACACGTCATACCGTTAACAAGCGAAGCAATACGAAGTTACTTTATAAACATGCATGTCTTCGAATGTGATTTATATTCGAATGTTTAAATAACTAATTTGAAACCCTTTTCTAAGTAGCATCTATTTCATCAAACGAATTTTCATGTCTATTTCTTTATCATTTTATTACTGCAAATATTAAATCAATTAATTTTTATAAATTCATTTAATATTTGCGGTAATAAAATGGCTAAATCATAACAAAGATTCAAATTTTTCTAATTACAGATCATTATTTTCAAGCATACCATGTAATATTTATTATGCAATCCTGCATCAATTGAAAATCTAAGTTAATCTAGAAGTGTAAGAGATAATAGTATTTAAAAATTAAAAAATATAATCGCGATAATTTACTATCTGTTAAACCAAAAAGCTTAATAATTCATCAAATAACGACTTAATAGTTTACTGCAGATCGTTACGAAAATCTTCTAAAAATACTATTTGCTGCATTATTATCCAACAGCATTAAGCGATATTTTTTCCGTATTTGAATTTCATTAATTAACTATTGCTGTAATATAATTTTAAAATTTTGAAATCTGAACAATTTAACAATTTATATTTTAAGCAGAATAGTAAATGTTTCTACATGATATAAAATAAACTGACAAGTTAAAAGATCTCGTAAATTCTCTGTAATCCTCCAAAATTATAAACATTTGTTGCATGTATTTTCCATTCGAATATAAAAAAAATTTTAAAGTAGTATACTTATGCAATTCCGCTCATAGATCAAATCATGCGCAGTTATGTTGCGACATCACGCAGTAACGCTCAATAATAGCTATAAGATTTAAAAACAAACGTAATATTAAGTTCTTAATAAAAAACACTTCAACAATATACTTAAATCAGCTAGCTATCGATTTCAAGGACATAAATACTTGGGAATAAAATAAAATGAAATTTGATTTACTTATTAATTATTAAAAGTTTCAAAACCTGATCGTCTTATTTCTAATAGTTTGATCGCTAATATTATTCACAATCCTTCAATCGTAAGAGGATGTAGCCGGAAAGATTCCTACTTTGCCGGTTCTTGCATTTAACGAAACATATAAATATAGAAATTAATTTTTGGAAAAAACTCTCTTTCACCATCTCGGTAATGTTTATGTATGAAAGTACGCGAGAAAACCATATGGATTTGTCATGGAAGTGCAAAATCGTCAGTTCTTAAATTCTTGTATAGTTATAGTGATAATTATAAAATGATCAAATAACTAATTGTCATCAAATTTAAAAAGAAACAAAAGACGTGCCAATCTATTGACAAGGATTTCTTGTATTTAATTTTTTTAGATTGACTGTGCGTGATATCATAACTTATAAATCTGATAATGTTAGTAACAATGAAAATCTTATTTAAAAAAATTGAATCGAAAAATTTTAGGATGTCTTGAAGAAACTTATTTGCTTCATTGGTTTGAAATCATATTAATTTACCAAAATTTTTTTAAATTGGTAATACTGGTAATAAGTTTCTGAAAAAAATCTTAAGAAATCGCATCCTCTTTAAACATCAGTTAGCATCAAGAAGTTATTTAGAAAGAAACTGAATTGTATGACTTATGCAAATATTTTTTCATGGCCACTGGTGTGCATTAGAATAACTCTATATAATCTGAAATCATAATTTTTCTTCACTTTTTTGCTTTTTTACTTATACTTTGTCAATATTTAATATAAAATTTGGATACAATACGGTATCCTATAAATTGCTATGAAGTTGCTAATCATCATTTCATAATTCGATTCATTTTCATTCAATTCATTTTACTAAACAGGTTTTCAACTAAACAAATTTAAAAAATAATAATAACAATAGCTAGTAAAAGATCTTCTTTTTTGAGATATTTTATTTTTTGATCATTACTTATTATACCTATTCGCACGCGTCTGTTCATTCTCAAAAAAAGCTTTATTCATGTGAATACAAAATACTAATAGATGTGCGTCGACTAAAAATAAAATTAATTTGGCTACCTTAATCTAACGAGGCATGTGCGGATAACGATCCATTACTCCTGTGTCGTGATTGAGCTTATATATGTTCCCGAAAGAAAAGGAAAGGGAAAAAAATTGAGAGAGATTGAGAGAGGGCTAAAGAGAAATAGTATGTCACCACCCTAATGCGAACAAGCTGATCAGGATGTGAAGATGATGATGGGATCTATTACAATAGCGTCTATGTATAGCTTGATTATAACGATATACGATTGTGCTAACCTGTTGCTCTATTTCGAAATAATGATAATCTACGTAGTAATTTAAAATTAACACAGCAGAGAATATTTACTGTATTTATATTGCATATGCTATATAATTCAAAATAACTGTAATTCAAGTTTTTCTTTAAAGCCATTATCGCTGAAAATTCTTCTTTGCGATGTTTAACGCGGTAACTTTATATATATTAATACCTTGAAAAAGTCCAAATATAACTTTTGCGATAGTCTAAAGTCTCATCTTTCAAACTCCGCAAAATGGGATGAAATAGACGAAAACGTGCGCACAAGGATAAGAAATTTATATTTTCTATTTGCATTGTAAGACATAAAATCGACTTAATTTATTCAATTCCATAAATGATATCAATACTGTAGAGACAAAATCGACATCTTAATATATATATAATTTTTAGCAATTTAGTTCGTTGATTATTAAAATGAAATAGTAGTATGCAAAAGTATTATTGTTTCTTTGAAAATTTGAAAACTTGTAAAATTATTTGCCGTACTTCGTTTCAGTATTCACTCGACGTCATTTTAATTTTTTTTTATAGTAGTCTAATTGAATAGCGTTGTTCCAACTACTCCGCCATTTATATAGTATAAATTCCTTCTTAGTTATCCTCGCTGTAACTATGTTATAAAAAGTTTCAAATACATTGTTTTTGGTAGTTCAAAGTCTTAGCCCATTTGTCGAAAAAAATAAGGGAGTTTTTCGGAAAGATTCCTACCTTACCGGTTTTTGCATTTAATACATATTAAATACATAAAGATAGAGATTAATTTGTTGTCATATATATATAAGCATTACGTGGTTTCAGTTTTAAAACATTCCATTCGGAATTCACAGAGATTTTTGTCGTCGAAAATTTTGAAGATAAAAATTGCTGTGAATTAGAATCGAAATTTTCGACGACAAAAATCTCTGTGAATTGGGGATGAAATTTCATGAAACTAGATCTACGTGATATTTACATCATTACCGAGGTACTGATAAAGAATTTTTCTTTTCAAAAATTAGTCTATATCTTTTTATATTTTTTTAAATGTAAAAACTAGTAAGGTAGGAATCTTTCCGACAATGGCACTTGCCCGCCAAATTTTTCAGTTTGAAAAAAACAATTCATGATTTTCTGATCTTTTTGTGCTTTGCACCAATATGAGAATTTCTAGGCTCGTATTCATATCTCTTAAGCTTCCATTCACTTTTTTTAGTTGTCTCTATGCAAGTTTTCAAATGTTGCGACGAAAAAATTCTATTTCAGTGTCAATAAAAGAGAAATCGTACAATTCTTTATGTATAGTTCAAAGTAAATAAATATATATCTCTCAATTTCTGTAGTTTGCATGTTGTACAACGTTTAAAAAACTACTTAACAATTTTAGTGCTACCAGTAAGGTTAAAGACCCAGTGAATAGACACGTAAGAGCTATAGTTACTGGACACCCCAGTGCCTGGACGCTTTCTTGGATTGTAATTGGTCGAATGCGTCCAGACGCAAAAGCTGCCCAATTACTAGCACGTACTCAGCCACTGCGTCATTTACCTTAAGAGGATGTGCTATAGCTATGGTCGGAAAGATTCTTACTTTTACACAACATAAATAATTGTTAAGAAATAAAGATGAATATTTATATAATTTCATCCATAAGACTGTCAGCTTTTTTATGCAGTACTGAAGAGTGTGAGTGTAATCGAATTTATTATTATGTTACAATGTATTTACTGCCTGCCTTACGCTTTGAATAAGTGTACGCGTTTCTTTAATTCATTAACTACAAATAAATTATATAAAAAGAAAGTAGATCGGTATTTTTGTATGCAATTATTCAAGAAAAAATGTAATTCCAAGATTGTTCATAGTTTTTCCCTTGAATCATCACGGTAGAAGAAAGTAAAACTATTAGCTTCCACAAAACTTTAAATACTGTAATAGCAGAGAAAAATAAATTTTTTTCTCGAGGATGACTGGAAAAAGACAAATATAAAGGTACGATTGCGAGTTATTGTTGAGGTTTTTCAATTGACCAATAAAAATTCATCTTAATCGCGTGCACATTGTCGGCAACGTTGCACGCGAATAGATTGTTCTTAATCGCTACATTAAGGTCAAATGCTGTTAAATGGAAAGGCTCCTACGCAATGTTTCAAGTCCTTCACTGTTTCATCCAAATCTCACCGATATTAAATGAGTGGTGACTTGACAGATTTGCGCGATTGAAAGAATATTCTAAATTTTTGCATTCACGATGTTCAATAGTTACCTACAGTTTTAATAATTTAACTTAACTGAAATCAGTTTCGAAAAGTATTCATGTAAATTTTCCAATCATACAATAAATAAGTACGTGCACATATGTATTTTTATTTTCAAAGGTTGCTAAGTACCTAGTAACATTTCAATTAAATTCAGTTCAAAATGAGTTGAGTTTATTTATAAAACTTTATTTTAAAAAATAACTAGCTATGAGTATAGCTGTACTGCCATAAATTGTCTGTAACTTTATAGGTTTTAATAATTTTCTAATTTTTATATCGGTAACTCCCCCTGAAATAAAGCAAGGAACAAAATGAGATCTTTTAACTGAAAAAATATTATGGAATAAAAAAGTGCCAGTGAATAGTTAAATTTTGTTTCCGCTGTCGATATCTACTTTTGCATGAACAAAATTAATTGAAAAGAAAAAAAATGTTTTCATCACTCCACGTATACTCGGTACTACCATATTATATCAATTCTTGCACTACAAACTGCCAATTCTTGCACTATATTTTTATCAGAAACTCTCTCACAATTCGAGTCACCTTAAGTGATTCGTCTTATTCATAAAATATTTAGCTTTCAAGCAATTGTTAAAGGCACTGTAACAAATCTAGCGCAAAGGAACAAAAGATTCTCTCTTAATTAAGTCACAGAGAGAAAATTGAAGAAGGCAGCTTGTCAAGAAATGTTTTCACACTTTGTGAAATTACTGTATATTTGAATATATTGTTTGATGTTTGTTTGATACCTGTTATAAGTAGACGAAAGAGTAGCAAAAGGAAGACCACCGCGTTATTGTAATTTTGATTGCTCTAATCGAATAATGAGGGAACTCCGCTGTGGTATGGTAAACCAGAGCAATGAGGCAGACGCGACATCCAAGTCGCTAAAGTAGCATTCTCGAATTGGATACACTCGACTCGCGCAAATATAAACCGTTACGTCGTATATCCGTAGGGTCAGTGAGATTTTTACTTTCTTTTACAAACGGAATTTCACGCGTGGAAAATGTATTATGTATCCACAAGAAGGATATCATGTTTGTTGCTATTTAACTAGATTAGATAGATATTTTTTTTAAACTCTGCATACAGAAAACGCAAAATATGATCAGAGCTTGCAGTATTAATTTCAAAGATACTGAAATTTAAGAATACGCTGTATATTTTTATTTGTAATGTTACAAAAATTTCTATATTGCGGTATAGTTTGTACAAAAGTGTACGTTGCACTTCGTTTCTTCAACATTTATATGATTTCTACACTATATTTTAGTTTTTTATAGTATAATTTAATTAGATAGATTTTATCAATAATGATGCAATTTAACGATGACTTATATGACTATTAAATAATTTTAATGTAAATAGCGTTAACTTGAATAAGCAGCATTGAAAAATTATACATTTTTTGTTTTCAGTTTTTAAATAATCCAGTCAACGAAGGGACTCAATTATGGAGAATAATAAAAACGGAGAAGTCTTAAATATGCAACGAATACAAAATTCATGCAAGTAAGTTACTCATTCACAAAGCTGTTTACATAATTTAGTATTATAGGCAATTATAACCCTGGTGCCATTTAAAACATTCCAGCTGGATTTTGAGTTAGATTTCCAGTTGCATAGCGAGTTCGATATCGAGCCGGATTTCCAGATGGATCCCATTGGATTTTTCTGAATTTTCTTTAAAATAAGATACCCAACTGACATCAATCCGGATACTGACATTTGGATATATTGACCCAATACTTTATGAAATGACATGCTAAAATGATAAATGCATTATATGCTAATCTCTTTTAACCCTCTACTAACTATTTTCCAACTATATAAAGTACACCAATCGTGTCCTCGATAGTTATACCAGATAATTAAGTTATTTTTTATTTTTAAGATTATAGTAAATTAAATATATTGTCATAAATTAGTCATACAGTCGCATTAACTACATTAGTTATCTACAGTTTTTCGAATAGTTACTGATTTAACTAGCAAGTATCGCTTATACATTCTTAAACAAATTAATTTTGAAAAAATAATGTCAAATTCTTGACCAGCGACACAAAAAACTTCGGAAACCATATACAACTTACGTATTGACTATAAAAAACTCGTTCCAATCACAAAATTTGAATACTCTAAAAGTTGAAAAAAAATTGTTAGAAATTTAGCCGTTATATTGTAGACATAACCCTTGAGAGAAAAAAAAACCATGTACACATTTTGAAAGTACAACTATCGAGTATACGATTCGTGCACTTTATAGTTGGGAAATCGTACGATAAGACTTCCAAAATATACTATAAAAAAGAATGTTACTAGGAAATTTGAATTTTTTTACTTTGTTTTACAAAAATATCATTAAAAATGGAATTTTCGGGGAATTTAAATTGCACTTCGGAAAGAACTATCTCGAAAATTGTGGAAAAGATATTTTACGTATTTTTGTATTGACATTTCGATGGTGCATAATACGGTAGAAAAGGGTACGTGCAAAGCATGTCCTTGTGACGTTAAAGGGTTAATTAATTTGTTGCATTGTAATTTTCAATTAGATGACCGTAGATGTGTTTTCAGTGATGTATTCATCTTTTACGTATTTTTTAAATGGCGTAGAGTTTAGATGCCCCGTTGAGTGTCAGTAATACAGTTGCTGAAGTATTTGTTTTATTTCGTTTACATTTATGAAAGAAAATGAATAAATTATGACATATATGCTTTTTGTTTTGGAACTAAATACGTTAAACAATGAATTAAAACAACAGAATTTTTACTTTCTGTGGAAATGTAAGGATAGTCTTTTAGAAATTGCAAAAGGCTCGTTAATGTGTTGGATATGTTACCCTACATTTAATTTCACACAATTCCTTGACTTTTTTTTTAAATTAAAGGTATTTTTTATCCCCCATAAAGTAAATTGAACAGAGTTTTAAAAAGGAAATTTTTTTTTATCTAACTATCTTACTTACTTTTGTTATTTTTTTAAACTTGTTGTTTAATATTTAGGTCTAAACATTTTTTTTGAGTTTTCTTAAAATGTGTTTCATTGATTTGGTAGGGAATTAAAATACTTTTAATTTAATAAAAGTTCATGCAAATTCATCAAGATTTTGATTTTGAATTATGTAGTAAAATCATTTTAGACCAATATATACTGGGTTGCAAGTATGTAAGAATTGAATTGATATAATTAAGTTTAGCAGATCTCAAAATACAGCTGAAAGTATGATTTATGAGTAAGAAAAATTAACCTTTTAAAAAGTTTTTAACTATTAGCAAATATGGTATTTTTTAATGGGTTTGAGACCGGATTTTCCCTTTAAAGCAACATTGAAGTCACAAGAGAATCCCCTAGAGAATCACTGAATTTCACATTGATATTTCTTGATTAAAAAAAACTTTGATTAAACTTCGATGTAACTATAAAAATAAAAAAAAAATAGTAAGGCTATATGACAATCAATCTTAAGCTTAATTCTTTTCTCTTTTAATTGATTAATATTTAATATTGCAGAGTCAGCACGGTTCTACCCGATAGTGGGTCATTGAGACCACCAACGATAGCATCAGAAAGTCTAGAAGCGCCAGAATATGATCCGCACTTGCATCGAAATAGACCACGTCCTACCACGTAAGCATAGTGTATTTTCTACTATAATGCTATAACATTCCTCCTCGTGGTTTAGCTCGCGCACATTACACATTATATATATATATAT
>UELV01084002.1:0-27823 GCA_900490015.1 Megastigmus stigmatizans | reverse complement strand
TATATATATATATTAGCACAATTAAATAAGATTTCATTTAAAAACAGTTTATTGTTTTCGTAATCATAATTTTGCGGCAATGAGTTTCGAAAGATTATTTATTTCTGAACAGTTGATATTAAATACCTAGCTGCACATGCGCTACCACGTTATTGCAATAATATACTTTTTTAAGGTTGTGTATTTTGTCATTCGAGCGATAGAATTTTACGGGCAATAAAAAAAGCAATTTTCTTCGTACCCATTTAGCATAAATTAAAATATAAATTAACAAAATCAATTAAAAATATAATTAATTGATGGTAATTATATTAGAAAAACAATGAATATATTTTTTTTTTTTGTTTTTTTTTTTTTATAACCAATCTATAAGATTATAAATTTAACTCAATTTTTGTATTAGAATTAAAATTTTCATTTTTCACAAATCACAAAATCATTAGGTTACGGAATTAAAACCAAAAGTAAAACTATATTTTCAAACTATCGCCATCTCAATTGCAAACACTAATCTCAAAAATCATCCTACTACTCGATCTACCAAAAATGAAAAAGCGCTCAATGGAAAAAAGATGATATCGATATCGTACAAAAGTCACGCGCGAGCGGCCGTCAATATAAACGCACACACAAACACCAAACGTGCACATCTCCACGTGACGAAAATAGCGTCGAAAGATATATAATAGGAAAGGCTGATGCCAAAGGAACAGCGCTTGAGCTCGAACGGCCTCTCATTACAAATCCTGCGCGCAACTCCTTAATCGGCAGCCCCCATTCATCGCGATCCTCAATTTCCAATGCGGGATACGCGTTCGTTCGATATTAATTCGCCCGCGCCTCCGTTGAGCCAAACGCGCGTCGGCCCAGAGATGCATGCGCGGCAGCAGCAGCCACAGCGGCATTTGTAAAACTCTCTGCACACCTACACGTAGAGATATAATTGAACGAGTGAAAGCCTACGAGGTAAAATAAATCGTTCCCCGCGAGCTTAACGTGCGGTATATGTGTATTATGTATATATGCGCACAGCTCTTGGGTATCGTCGGTGCGCTTGGCCTTTCACGAGTGCACTCAGCGCTTACGCTTTGAGAGCGTATATATACGAAGTCGCTCCTCGTCGCACTATGCGCAGCTTATGTATATGAGACGACTCGGTGCGAGCAGCGATTCACCTCTGTGTTATTGTTTCGAAAAGTTTATCAAAACGAGCCGTCGCGTCGCGATGATGCACCGTTTATATAGCAGAGTTGTACGTATACCGAGTCGTCGTCGATGTTTTATGATGTATGTACGATATCTTAATGCGTAATGTGCAGGTTGTATATAGAGATCGTCGCGACAGCTTATGATAACCGCGGGTTTTATTGAAACATGGTATATACCGCGAGTCGAAAACAAATGTAAAATTTATAAAAGGGACTTCGTTTTAAAGTTTTATTAGTAACTGTTTAAAGTAAATTACGTGTTCCCGACGCAGTTAACTTGAAAATTATGTTATTTACAAGAAATTTTGTTGCGAAAAACAGGGCGGTACAACATAATGACTTTCGATTTGAGATAAATATTTTCCAAAAGTTTAGTTTTCGTCTATATTTGACTTTGAATCTTTTTTTACTCAAATTGGTGCGACATGACTCTTTTCTTTCTATATTAGTTTTGAGGGATGAAATTGAAGGTAATTCAAAATTTAGAACTCAAAAATATGTTTTTTTTTTATATCAAATTGCAAAGTTTTGGCACTATTTAAAATTTTTATTAATTTCTTTCATCGCCATTCGATGGAGCGTATTTCGTAGTAAAATATATCATTCAAATCTATGTAAAATTTTAGCACCCATTGGAATTAAATGTAATGGTTAACATAGAACAAAACCATAATCAGTCTCGATGGAAATTATTTTTATACCGCTTTACAATTCGAAAATGTAAATTATTACATGGAATCTTTTGATTCCAAAGTCAATTGTCAATCGCATTTCTATTCCTTTTACGTTGATATTCAGAAAACTAGATTTTCCCTCAATCGTACTTTAAAGAAAAAAAAAAGAAACTACACTCAATCGGAAACGGTACGCCAAAGCAGAAACAAAAATGGAAAGTGGCGAAAGCGCGTAAAGTGTGTATATAGAGAAACGAAAAGCGAAACGAGATGAGAAAAAGCAATCGGGAATGTTTACGCTTGCTCGCGAGTGCAAATCCAGAGGTGTGTACACTACCCTACACACACACATATACACTCTACATCCAGAAGATGTCCATTCTCTCGGCAAATATAAAGCTCAGCATCCCGATGTCGAGGATGCGTTGTGTATGTGTGTGTGTGTGCGTGTAGGCAGTGGTGTCAGGGACCGCGAGAGCGAGAAAAGCAAGCCTCAAGTCTCGACTGTTGCTGCTGCTGCTGCTGCTGCATGTTTTGAAAGGGCCTGTAGAGCATGTGGGGTAACGCGAGACGGATGTAATGCAAGCCGCGCTATTATACGACGCGGCGCGAGAGAGTCTGCACAAAAAAAATCCACCCGGCATCCCTCTCTCTCTCTCTCTCTCTCACTCACCTCTGTATCCTGTACTCTCTGTCCGTGCAAGTGCCGCACCACGGAGCTGCGACGATTTTTGTATAATGTCTCCGAGGACGCCTGGCGTGAACAAAAATCTGGTGTGATACTATTGAAAAAACAGTTAAGGTCGCCGAGGCGCGTTGTATACATACGGAATTGGAATATCGGCCGAGCGTTCGTTCCGTTAGCTTACGAGGATGCAAAAACAGTCTGTGTGGTTCAATCGTAAAAAGTGTATATACTCGTGCTTTTTGCTGCTGACGGCGAGTGAAAATGGGCTGGTTTTTGCGTATAGCCGGTCAGGTTGGCCTACTTTATATCGCTTTGTTATTACTTGTGGTCTTTCAAAATATAAAGTTTTTCTCTTCCGTGTGCACGTTTTGTAACGGTGACTATACAAGTTTGATTTCTGTAACTATATTGTTGCGGAGGAAAATTGATACGCCGTTGAATTTATGTCGATCTGAATAACGATTAACTTTGTGGCCAATATAATTACAGTTAATTTCGTGTCAATGTGTAATGATTTAATATGAAAATAATTTGGATAATTATAAATGTATTACAAATTAATAAATCTTATCGAATTTCGAATTCAATTAAGCTGGCTTTAAAGGATCATATACTCAATTTAAGCGACGCATCGATTAACATTTCAAAAACGTCGAAAAGTCTGATTTCCGTTCGTCTCGCGAATCCCTGATCTCGGGGGAAGCATCAATTTTGATCGGGAATAAATTTAAATAGAAAAAAAAGCTTTGTTTCTAAAGGAGACACACGCATCGTTGTATCTTTTACACACAAATTTAACATGCAAATGTTGGGTTACAGGAAAGGGTACAGGCCAAAGATCCGCCGGCTCACTACCTGGCGAAACTCCGGACCTACCTCGACCCAAAGGCATCCAGGAGTCATCGAGTAAGCAGCGACTCTTCAAACTTTTCGTCTTGTTTTGTCTCTCTTTTTTTTTATTCGTTCTTTACATTAATTTTTACTTATTTCTCGCTCTATGCCAGAGCTACGAGCATTTGCTCAATTTTTATATAAAATATTCTAGAATGTCATTCTTTATGTCAATTGTGTACATTTTCAAACGTAGATGGTACTTATTAGGTGAATGTAATTTTCAAAGGTATTCCACACAAATGGTATTGATAAAGCAAAAGAACTTATTGAAATTTCCTTTATTTGCTTGAATTATAACCGTTCTAACGTTTTTTATTGTTTTGTACGTGAATCACCAAAGATTACAACCGCCTAACATGTGACTCTCTCCATAATTGAATTTCTAATATTTTCAATCAGTACAATCGTTTTTTTTTTTTATTACTTTTTGTTCTTCGTTCATTTTGCCCACAAGGACTTTAATGAGAATTAGATACTAATTATTACACAGTCGTATCGTTTCCTTACATTCTTCCAGAAGAGGAAGATGGTCGGCGAGTCCACGTCGACGCAAGTACTACGGGACTTGGAAATCTCGTTGCGAACAAATCACATTGAGTAAGCAAGTTATAATTACCTTTTAAAATCCCTTTTCGTCGAGCTGCCTCTGACTGTTCTCTCTCTCTCTCTCTCTCTCTCTCTCCCCCTCTTACACTCTCCTTTCCTTGTTTTTCCCTGCCTCTCTCTCTCTGAGGCGGCGGCGTACACATACATACACACGTGTTGGGACTGTTTCTTACTCGCTCCTTTTTCTTTTAAAGCGCGCCCGAAGAAACCCCTCTGGGAACCCAGCTGAATTTCTCGAGCGCAATTTATGCAGGGTAAAACTTTGCGCTCTCTCTGAGCGTTCGAACTTAAATGGCGTGGGGAACATTTTTCAGCTGAAATTTTCATTTACTTCTGCTCTCTCTCCCTCCCTCTCTCTCTCTCTCTCTCTCTCTCTCTCTCTCTCTCTCTCTCTCTCTCTCTCTCTCTCTCTCGGGTTCTCATAACGGCTGCTCGTAAACTTTGACCTTTTATTAACTTCTTTTATTTTAATACGTCGACGAGGCAGTTGGAAAATATCATCTCTGAGTATTAATTACGACTGTTTTAACATTCTTTTTGCCGCACGTTAAAAGTATGAAAATTATTTTACGCTACACCGATGAGTTTATAAATGTAATCATAAAAATTTTATCAATCTTAACTTTAACCCATTAACGACCAAGACCCCGAATTTTCAACAACTTTTTCAAGGCTTTTTTTCAACTAAAAAAAAAAGGTTTGAAAAAATTTGAAAAAGATCATATCCGACGTATTTTGAGCTGTTCTTTCGAATAGTGATACCGATTTTTAGTTAAAATACTCCTGCAAAAAATATGGCGTGTTTTTCACGAAAAAAAGTTAAAAAATTTGGAAATTTTCAACTTTATGAATTTTTTCATAAGGAAAATGCAATGACAATAATTCAAAATACTGCAAAAAAGTGCAATTGATGTTCAAATATTACGGGAAAATGTTTTTCATGATTCTAAAATATTTTAATGTGTATGTGTGTGTGAAATGTCAACTGTAAAATTAATCTTTTTTTTCCTCAATGATAACATAAAAACATAATCATAACAACGTTCAAATATCTTTAATTAATTTGAATAAAGCTTCTTTATACTCTATATAACTACGTTCAATGGTAAAACATATAATTCCTATAATCAAGTTGTGCTGGAATTTGAACACATCTCGAGTTAAAATATTTCAGTAGAAAAACATCCTGCTGTTCAATTCTACGATATCCGCACAAATCATAAAATCATTTTTGCTCTGCAAAACTGAGAAATAACATGCTTGAGTTGAGCTTAATCAGTGGTACTTTTATACGACCAATTGCAGATGGGTCCGAGAATTCCTAGATGAGGAGAATCAAGGCCTGGACGCCCTGATAGACTACCTCAGCTTCAGATTACTGATGATGCGGCACGAACAGAGGCTCCTCGAGTCGAGAGCCAACTCCGAAGAGCGACTGCAGTCCACCAGTGAGTACATAATATATCATTTATTCAACTCTCTTTGACACTTACGAATTTTATTATGAAAAGTGATCGTACTTGAGATTTACACGACTGAACTTATTACAGTACTCTTCATCCATTTTTTTAAAACAATTCAAATGGAAAATATGTTTTTATCTCGTGTGAAAATTTTTTTTACTGTACGTGTTCTACGTATTTGTTTCTAAATATGGCTATTACATCAGTATGGCACACTTAATTGAAGTATTTATATCTATTACAAGAAGCTCATGTAATCTTATTTACGAATAGATTCTAATTGTGATTGATGACGTTTTAGTCTTGATTAAAATTGTAATTCAAAGGCCAATGAAAATGGCTTATTAATTTTAAATTAAAATCAATTTATTCTTATTTTAAATGGCTGCATTAGTTGTTGCAATATATGATTTAACAATCTTAATTGATACTGATTCGATAAAAAAGTAGGTACAAAGGTGCAGTTTTTAATGAGTCATAAAACTGAGGATAAATTAGTATTTATTTATCTAATTTTTTTTTTTTTTTATATAAATTAGATATATCATACGGATTAGAACCCTTTACAGTATAAAATATAAAATTAATCATTTATGAGATAAAAACAACTAAACGATTGTAAAATCATTCTTGTTTTTATTCTGTTCAAAATAAAATTATTAAATCATCATTCAGCATTATTTGTAAAGAAATAGATATGCAAAAGCTTAAAAAATACACATCTTAGATTAGCATAAACTCTCTAAATCTAAATCAATGAAAATCCTCTGTAATCATTTGTGAGAGGTATATATGTACAACTTAAATTTAGTAAATAATCACCGGTTCGCAGTGAGATTTTCTGATAAAAATTACGCCGCACACACACTTGAATAAGCTCATGCTTTAAATACCTGTACAATATTAAAGGGATAAAGATACAAAGTATACAAGCAAGGAATCGGTACAGTGAGGGAAACAAGCGTCCGCGTAAAAAGAAAAAGAAAATAAATACAGAGCAGTTATCGCGCCCAATGAGCTACAGCCACTAATAAGTATGTTTTTTCGTTTCACGCGCCGAACAGCGGGAACAGGTGACACCTCGACGTTGAATAATGGATGCCTGAGGCCACCGCTGCACGAGCTCAAGGATAGCCCCGGCGTGAAGAGGCGCTCCAGGCATGTGGCCCGGCTCAACATGGGGGAGGCTAAGGACGACATACACGTCTGCATACTCTGCATGCGCGCCATCATGAATAATAAGGTGGCTATAACTCTTTTTTTTCTCTCTCTTCTACTGATGCCTTCGCGGCTCCATATACATTCTGCGCCTTCTGGAAGTAAAATGCATATGAAACTTTGCTTGTGCGAGGGTCACGATTGGAATGTTGCGATAAGAGCTGCTATGGGTAGTCTACATCTGCAGTGATTCGCGTTTGTATAATCGTTGCTGGGAAATCGCGCCTCAGTGATTAATGCGCGCGGCTGCCAAAAATTCCTGGCTCTTCGAGTTTCGATGTGTACTAGACTTTCGTGAAGGCAGATTCCCATTCCTTGCGTTCTCATCAAGATTACGAAATGTTGCCGGTCTGTGATATTGCGAGCTTTGAATACTTTGCATACCTTGTCAAACTTGCGTCAAATGTTTTACTAAAATATAGGCCCACTTGATTTTCTCTTTGAGCAACGTAAATATCTTACTTTTTTTTTTTAATGATATTACGAGTAAATATCAACTTATTTTGAAATTATGTATACGTTGCGTTTTATGAAAATTTAATCAATCAATCCCGTCAATGCGACTAAACTAATTGTTTTAAACAGCTTTACCGATTCTAATCAACGAAAACTCTTCCCGATAGATTTAATAGTTAACACTCGATTAACGGAAATATCGTTTCAGTACGGATTCAACATGGTGATTCAGCACCGGGAGGCCATCAACTGCATCGCTCTCAGTCTCATGCACAAAAGCTTGCGGTAAGCTCACCTCAAACTCCTATATACTTCCTATACCTATGTACGCCAAATAATTCTCTTTTATACCCGAACCTCGTTTCTCTTTTTTTTTTCATCGCAGAACAAAAGCCCTCGTGCTGGAGTTGTTGGCGGCCATCTGCCTCGTGAAAGGAGGCCACGAGATCATACTGTCGGCGTTCGACAACTTCAAGGAGGTCTGTACGGAGAGGCGAAGATTTACTACTCTCATGGAGTACTTCACCCAGTACGACAGCTTCCACATCGAGTTCATGGTGGCCTGTATGCAGTTCGTCAATATCGTCGTGCACTCGGTCGACGACATGAACTTCAGGGTCCACCTGCAGTACGAGTTTACGAAGCTCGGACTCGACGAGTACCTCGAGAAGCTCAGACACACCGAAAGCGAAGATTTGCAGGTAATATACCTCTCACTATGGGAGATTCTCGATTCTGACCTAAAGCGATAGCTTTTGAATAAGACTTTACGTACATTATCTCTTTGAAAGCTCGTTCATTCAAAGCTCCATCATTGTGGTGCATACAAAAAAATAATATACTTATTTGAAAATTAGGAGGTTAAACCGCTTATACTCATCCGAATAAATTAAAATCATATTATCATTTACAGGTTCAAATCTCAGCTTATTTAGACAATGTATTCGATGTAGCTGCCCTAATGGAGGATAGTGAAACAAAGACTGCCGCTTTAGAAAAAGTTGCCGAATTAGAGGACGAGCTTGGACACGTGAGTACATTGTGCTTTACCCCCCCTCCCCCCCCCTCAATTCATCACTGCTTTATAGATAAAGAAAATCACACTGACGGTCAATATAATATTTAACAGGCACACGATAGAATGGCCGAGCTGGAAAGAGAATCTCTGTCCAAATTGGCTGAGCTCGAAACCGAGCTTGGCGCGATGAAGGTCGAGTACGCCGATGCACTGGAAGCTCGTAGACTAGTCGAAGAGGAGCTTGCCGCGCTCAAGAGGCAGAAACAAGATTCCGCGAGAAGACAGAGCGTTTTGGAGAATAAAATTATAGAGCTGGAAACTCTTACCGGTACACTTACGAAAGGATCTTCAGGTAACGAAAAAAAACGACTTCCAATGATCAAATTGACGTTGAGATTCTTTTCAAACAATATCGACAATTTAATTGATACGCGTTCGCTTCGCAGTCGCCAGTCTCCGAAATGGATCTGCAACGACGTCGCCAGTTTCGGATGGTCCGGTATCGTCGATGCTTAATTCCACATCGCCGCAGCCAGAAATTCCACCACCTGCACCAGCGCCACCACCACCGCCACCTCCGCCGTGTCCACCACCGATGCCTCCAGCTTCTTCTGGACCGGGCGATTACAAGCCACCGCCTCCAGTTCCGATTCCTCCGCCACCTGCTGGCATGATGCAGGCCCCCGATGGTGCGATGACCATCAAACGAAAGGTGAGTTTCTCGCACGTGTAAGAAAACAGATATATTTGATTAATCCTTTAGAAGGAATCGCTTTTTTGTTTTCAAAATTTTCTGTGATAATTAAAAATTATAAAGTAACCAATTTTTTTTCTTCAGTCCATGTTTTGTAAGACAATAAATAAAAACTTATTTTGCTCTTGCAGGTTCAAACGAAATACAAACTCCCAACATTAAATTGGATCGCTCTTAAACCAAATCAAGTGCGAGGCACCATCTTTAACGAATTAGATGACGATCGACTACACCGTTATATCGATTTTATTGACTTTGAAGAGAGATTCAAAATCGGTATAGGTACTCACCTAGCGAATGGTACCAACGAAATCGATGGTCTTCAAAGCTTCCCCAGTAAAAGATTCAAAAAACCAGAAAATGTTTCACTTTTGGAACACACAAGATTACGAAATATCGGTAAGATGGTTTTAATCTTAATTTTCAGTTATAAATTTAGATTTGGTTGCTTATGATTTTTTTTTATGTCTTTTATAGCTATTTCGCGAAGAAAAATGGAAATGCCGGTGGAGAAGGTCATCACTGCCGTCAATGCACTTGATCTTAAAATACTTTCATTAGAAAATGTAGAATTATTACAAAGAATGGTACCAACAGATCAAGAAGTGAGTAATGCCATGGATATTCTTTTTACACTTATTGATGACATTTTATCTAATATTATATTAATTTGTACAGACGAAAGCGTACCGAGAATATATTATTGAAAAGAAGAATGTAAATCTTTTAACTGAAGAAGACAAATTCCTACTGCAATTAGGCAAAGTTGAAAGGATATCCACGAAATTATCAATTAT
Source organism: Megastigmus stigmatizans (assembly GCA_900490015.1). Taxonomy (NCBI): domain Eukaryota; kingdom Metazoa; phylum Arthropoda; class Insecta; order Hymenoptera; family Megastigmidae; genus Megastigmus; species Megastigmus stigmatizans. The sequence continues at coordinate 18,047 of UELV01084002.1, read as the reverse complement.
GAATTACATAGGAAACTTCTTCGACAATGTGCATCTTATCGCTCCCCAAATACACGCTGTGATATCTGCATCAAGCTCAGTCAAAAATTCGAAAAAATTGAGGGCTGTTTTAGAAATAATTCTTGCCTTTGGAAATTATTTGAATAGCAGTAAACGCGGACCTGCGTACGGTTTCAAACTCCAAAGTTTAGACACACTTTTGGATACAAAATCGACTGATAAAAGAATGTGCCTTCTGCACTATATTGTAGCAACAGTAAGACTAAAATTCCCCGAACTTATTAATTTTGAGTCTGAGTTGATGTACATCGATAAGGCTGCGACAGGTAACAGTCAATATTATGTTCTTTTCTATTAAAATATGTTCAGAAAATGAACTGATTTTTTCTTTCTTTCAGTATCGCTTGAGAATATCACGACAGACGTGCATGAATTAGAAAAGGGTATGGATCTTGTCCGTAAAGAGTTCGAATTACGTGGCAAAGAGAAACACAATACAGTTTTGCGAGATTTCCTCAATAATTCCGAAGAAAAATTACGTCGATTAAAATCTGATGCTCGGGCTGCAGCAGACGCTTTCAGGGAATGCATCGAATTCTTCGGTGAAAGTCCCAGACAAGCGGATGCCAATACATTCTTTTCGCTTCTTGTCCGATTTGCAAGAGCGTTTAAGGTATGTTCCATTTACTCTCATAAATATAGCCTTACATTAAACAGAATGAATGCTAAAAATTTATAATTTTATGTCACAGGCTGCAGATCAAGAAAATGAACAACGTCGAAGATTAGAGTTAGCAGCTGCTGAAGCTTTGAATACGTCGGAAGAAGTCATTAAGAGGAATAAATTGAATCAGAAAAAGCAACAGGTATTTACGTGTTGCACTTGCAGTTTTATCAAAATTTTTTATCGTGCATGTTTTGCTTTGAATGATCTTAATTTTGTTATTGATGAGATTCCAATCATTGTAATTTGCTAATTTTTTGTATTAAATTTTTTTATTTAAATGATATTCTAATGAAGAAATATGTGCATTAAATAATATAAGCATTAAAGTTTTGTCTATTTACAAAGCTCTTCTCTATCAACATCAATGCTTAGTTTTAAATATAAAACTTTATATTCTGTGCCTTATTGTCTAATACATAATACTTTGTACTACTAACATTCAATGAATTAACAATGAATATCTTTTGCTTCTTACTTACTCTGATTAAAACTGGTATGGTTTGTTATTTTTCATTTTTATTAATCTACACTGCATGGTTTGTTTTTACATTCTTACAATATTGACTTTTATCACACCACTCATAAATCACATGATACTCTATTCAAAACCCACTTTATTCTAAGCACGTGCCAAGGGGTAGCGTATTTACAAAGATAAACTAAAAACTTTACTCATAGTTGTGATTTAAAAAGTTAAATATAAATAAATTAAAATTTAAGTGTACTACTTCGTAATAAACAACATGATTCATAATAAACGGGAATTATTCAATCTTTGCACGTTGTGAAACAGCATGAACTATATCAGGGATTCAAAATGAGTGTGTCAATAAATTGATGATTAATCTGTGGTCATCTAATATAAAGTATACTTTAGTTCTGTAAAGAGTAAAATTTAAAAATTTATATTTTTTGTTACATATTTATTCCGACTTAAAGTCACCGAAATTTTGCTGTAATTCGAACAAGTCATTGTTACATCGACATCTAAATGAACTGGAGCTCAAAACGTAACAATGTCTAAACAAATCACAACATGTAAGTTCCTCCTCACTAATATCCTGCTATAAAAATATTTCTTAAAATGAAAGTAGCGATTACTGCCTTTTTTCATTCACACAGTGCACAACTGCAATAATACATTCAAGTTTAATCACTAATAGAATAAAAATATCAATTGAACTCACAAGCACAAACAACCCGGTTTCATTCCACTCGTTTTGGAGCATGGAATGATTTTTAAAGTATGTGCAACCGCATGTATTTATGCGCATTGATGTTGCTTGAGAATAAATTATTTTTACTGCTATTATTACTTCTACGTTTACATTAATACCTAAGTATGGTTTAAAAATTCAAAAAGAATTAGTTCAAGTTTCATTTATAACTGATTTCTTATATTCCAGAAATTAAATTTAACTACATTAAGAGATCATCATAGATTTGATTTTGTTTCTGAAAGTAAATCATTCTGTATTTATTGCATTAAATATGAAATGCATTAAATGAGGATAAAATATCATAAGTTTCATGTGCAATCGCAAATCAATTCTCGGATGATCGTTTAGTCAAATTGGGATAATAACACCATTTTATTTCAATTTCGATTTTGGTTGACAGGACGCCGTGATTAACGAGTTGAAGAATAAAACTAAATTGGTTCAAGAGAAAAAACTCTTGCAACAGGACGAAGTTTATAATGGGGCACTAGAAGATATTCTCTTAGGTCTCAGATCAGAGCCTTATCGAAGGGCAGATGCAGTTCGTCGAAGTCAACGTCGGCGTATCGATAATCATAGACTTTCGCGCACTGCCGAGGAGTTGGAACTGTAATTTATTATACCTAATGCCGTTTATCGTTTTATATTTTTTCTAACGAGGAAAAAGAGCAAAAACTTCATGACGTTTGTGTTAGTAGTTGTACAAAGTGTACATATAAAAAGGTTAAAGCGACCCATCAACTACGACAAGTTGGATATAATGAAAAATTATGTTATTTCAAAACAGCGTATAACTAAGTTTTGAAAAGAATTTTGATATTTGTTAACTTCTCATTGAAAATGCACAAGTCATTGTATTGGTGCTAAGAGCTGTATAGGTAATTGTGAAGTTATAGATTTTTGTATATCGCTCGTGTATACGTAGTATAGACATTTGCTACTACTGCCAAACAATATGAAGAATCAATGAAAAGTTAGAGCATCGTGTGAAATCTTTTTAATCAAAATATTTCCAGTCCGAAGTAAAAAGTGATAGTTTCGCAAGAACCGAATCAATTTGCAAAGGAAAAAGATCTTTTTACAAAGCCGATGTAGAAGAATGTTTGCTTGTGCGTAAAAATTTTTTTATACAAATGCACTGAATTTTATTCTATTTTTGATATAAATCGCTTTAATATGAAATTAAAAATTATTCTTATTATTATATTTGTTTCTTGTTGGCTGTTAAGAAATTTTTTTAAATTTATGCAAATGAATAGATTTATTTCTTATTGATATTATCAACTTATTTCTTATTTCTAGCTCTCTTTACTATGCTGTAAATTACTTATCGTTTGGTGTAAACATTCCGATTATTTTTGATATCATTATGCCTGTAGATGCACAATACAATACCAATTCCGTCAAAAAAATCAATTATCTAAAAGGAATTTTCTAAATATTATAGATATTATAGATTTTCAAAATAGTGTGCTATTTCTAATATTTTAATGTAAATCAAAAGCTTTGATACATCTAAAGATATTTAGCATAAAATATTTATATACATTTATATATCAGCTTTTATAATGATGCATTTTGCCGTTATATAATACATTCCTTTGAGTATCTCAGGTTGTCAACTATTGTACAGAGGCACAAAATTTTCAAAACCAGATAAATGGCAATATCTATCTTTCAGAACATTACATACAAAGTGTATGCGTAATATGTAAGAATTTTCTCTCAAAGTTTTGCAATGTCAACCGTCCAGATGTCTTTTAAAATTTATCTAGTATTGAATTTTAAACGATCTAATTGGTTCTATAAAAATAGACTGACATAAATATTTTTTGCATATTTAAATGAAACAGACAAAGTTTTATGCAAACATTTACAAAAAGACGATTTCTGAAAAAACATTTTGCTACAAATATTATATGCTATGCTAAAATGAGCAAATAAATATAATAAACAAAAAAGTTGCCTTTAAAAACAATATGCACACAGCACTTTTTTCAGGGAAATTTTGAATAAGAATTTTTATGAACTTTTATACATCAAACTGATATTAAGAGAACAAGTTTGTAAATATCATTGTAAAATATAAAATAATACCTTGCGTATCACAATGTAATTATTACTTACTTTATATTCCCTAACTGTACAATTAATTTGACTATGTGATGTTTAGGCGAAACTTGTATGTATAATTCGTATTATACATATTACATTATATCACAGATCATTGCAAGTCTATGGTATAGTGTTATATCGACTTAAACATGAATATGGCGAAAAATCTTTTGAACACTGAGAAAAGAGAACGGTAAAGATTCCTGTTTTAATTAGCAAAATATTTACATGGTAGCCATTTGCCGATATTTACAAATCGATATTCTCTCGAAAGCAAGAAAAATTAATGTAAGATGGATAAATTTTAACAAATGGTTACCATATTACCATTTTACTAATTAATATCATAATTTTTACTGTATTTTTTGTGTATTTTGCTAATCTGTACATAATGTGCATTTTATTTCTAATAAGTTATCTGAAAAGCCCTTGGCACGCTCGTTTTTTTATTTGTATAAAAATGAAAGTAAAGTGCATCGATTGCACATGGCAAATAAATGAAATATATTCCAAAACAATTAGAATATTTATTTATTACAACCTATATCGTATTTAAAGTACTGTTTGCTATTGAACAAATAAAGTAATACAAATTTATTTCAGAGTTTTATTTATTATTTTCGTAAATATGCTACATTATTATAATAAACCATGTAAAATATTTTATTTACAAATGTACAATATACAAAAAGGCACGATATATCTACATACTTCAGATCATATACAATAAAATGTAATTAACATAACAAAATAGAATCTCGTATACAGATAACTATCGCCAATAGATGGTATAACCTTGATAAAACAGTCAAAACTGTTTCCTTTATTTTTTTTTTCTACTGTTAGAAAAATTTTCACAAAGCATTAAATAAAAAACACTAGTCAAATAGATATTGACGCTTGCAAAGTATATGTAAATCTCTTCAAATTTTCGTAAAATACCATCACCACCATTTTTATGTTTCTTCAATTTGATCTTAGTTTCTTTATAGATTTATTTAATAATTTCAATTTCTTTCGTATATGAATGACGTATGTTGTGGTTACGTGAGTACAAACACTATGGAAGTATTAAAACATTTTTGCTTTTCTAACAAATCACGATGTTTAGCAGCCATATATCTTCATAACAAATCGCAGTGAAATTTACAAAATAATGTTGGCTCCCATCGTACTTATATTAAAAGAAGTAGCGTTTATTTAAAAGTCTTATATCGCACAACAAAGTCTTGAAATATAAACTTTTCAAAAAATGCATTGCATTACAAAATAAATCTAACGCTAGAGCCATGCTGATGAAAGTCTTTGCAAAATCCCATACTAACTTCACTATTTACAAGCGATAAATTTAATACATATTCATTAACTTATACAGTATTCGCTGGCTAATTTACAAAGATACACAACACAGTGGTATGCGCAGTCGTGCTTCTGTTATCAGTCGACGGATATCGAGAATATAAGAGTACAAATAGTCTGCTCTAAAAATTGTTATAAAAATTACAATGATTACTTAACGATGTTATTGATGGATACGCAGTGTATACGTTTTAATGAAGCTGTGCAATATGTTTAAAAAAATGGGGAGAAAAAACGCAGCACAGAAATACTTCAAACTCAAAATACATTCGATGTAAATACGCTCGCTTATTAAAAATAAATTACAAAGTCGTGGTTGCGTTAAAAATAGTTTACACGCAAAATAAAATAGCTGCTTAACAAAACAATAACTGAAAAATTTGAAAAAAAAAAAAAAAAAAAATAAGATTACTAATAAACGCAAGCCAATTCGGCTTTTAGGAATGTACACGTAAACATTTAAGGAGAGACTTTAGTGACATTCAGTATAATAACAGTAATACAAATGAAACTTTTCTTTGAATATATATATTTGCACTATTTCATTCTAAAATTATCATAAGTTACCTTTAATATTTACTTATAATATTGAAATGAGTAATTTTTTAGATTAGATGTAAAGAGAATTAAAGAAATGTTCGTATTTAAAAGCGTTGCATACAATTAGCACCAGTAAATAGGTAAAATTCCACATTGTAATGAAAAATAAAATATTATTAATAATTTAAATATAACTACATAATCATTAACGTCTCTCCTTACAAAATTATTTAGTAGACCAATTATAAAAGATTAGATTTTTTCTTTACGCTTGGTAATAAGCATGCAAAGGGGTTAAAAATCTTATAAAGCTCCACACCATTAAATTACTTTCAACGATTTATATGTATATATGTACAAAAATAATAAAACAAGTTTTTTTCGCATTGTGTATTACCAGTGAATACAATAGTTACCGCACAGCGCTTCTTATAAAAAATTTAACTTTCTTTTAATAAAAATCGAGCTAAGGTTTTATGTAACTTCATGATTGTTCAATGGCTCTGTAATCATTTCAATAAGCTTTGTTAAAAGTAAAATTGTTGTATTCCAATATTAATAACGTGCATCAATAAGTGACCAAAATCTTGAAATAATATTAATTTTACAGAGAACTCTTTGGTTGTTTCAATGTTGCTACATAAAATCTTTAACGATTGATTTGTGAAAGCGCAAATCCAGTTCGATTCATTTTATCGCTGCCAAAAGTTTTCTCTCCTTGTATATAAGCAGAAAAAGGGATAACAATTTGAACAAAATTAGGAAGTAGAAATAAGTATACGTTTTTACTAACGCATAATCATTGTGCATTCTAATTGTTCAGTGTGACAAAAAAACATTGTATTGACATAAATTTTAAACAATTAGATGCATTCAGTGTAATATAATTAAGAAAAAAAATTTTCAACAATTTCTGCTTAATGCATAAATTTGGAATATTTAATAGAAACCAAGTATTTTTCGTCCAATAAGGGACGCGACGATAATACTGATCGCAATGTTCAAAAAAAGAATCAATCAATTCACTTCACAACAATTTTGGAATTGAGTTTAAATTAAATGTAGGGATTTCCAATTACGACCCTTTTTTGAGTCGATTGTTTTGAAACAGTAAATATAATGCAAACATATCAATTGGAGATTCTTGAACCTCAAAGACTTCTATCCATGGCACATTTACCTATGTGTATATTTGGAAGCCTCGGAGCTACTATCACAATTTAAAAATTGAGCTCTAGTCTTTATAAAATACCAATTTGTGAGTGTAACGTTTTCAATGTAAAGATTTTTTATAAGTATACATTATAAAAATTGCAGTCAAGATTAACGATATTTCAAAAAAATATTGCTTACCAATTATTACATATTTTCAAATTCCCTGATCAAAATAAATTAACAGTTATAAAACAATTCTCTGTTTTAATTCTTATTAGTTTGTTCTCAATTGCATGTTCAATTAAAATTTATTAATTTCTTTTGTGATAATTTGAACACAAACTGGTTTGTTTCATTTGGTTTTTATGGCATGAATCTAGTATTTGGTTTCTTTGTTACCTAGCGTTACAACGGATTTTAATAATAGACATTATTTACTTTACATAAGAAATAAATTATTCCACTTTCTTTTAATCTTGTAAACTGATCAGTAGTTATTTTAGGTATCGCATATAAATTGTTAAGAAAGTCATGGAACATCTGTACAAAGTGTAAGAATTTGGGCTATCAAAATTGCTTTCAAATTATTTCATCATATTTACGTAAATATTTATAAATCCACTATTGATTATTGACAACGTATAGATTACAGTTTTCACTATGTACACAAAATATTGTATAATTATTAATAATTCACATTCATTCTTCAATATGTTTATCAAAAAAGGGATGGAAGATTTGTCTTACAAAATCTATAAACTCAAAACAGTCTGCTGTTGGGCAGACACCCACCATACAACTTCAGTCGCCATTATGTAAATGTAACGTTTAACATAATGACGCAAAAGGTAAGCTCTCTTTAACTCTCTAAATTTCATAAATATAAATATATTGTCTTTCAAATAGTAGCTGCTAATTCGTATTGCAATATTTCATATAAAAACGATGGAGTCTCTTAGCTCAGTTTATCTAAAAAAAATCAGCTGCATACCTCAATTGCAACCATTGATGAACGTGTTTTTGTGACTATCTCGTTTTTCACGCTGTTACTGCAGCATAAGAGATTCCAAGTTACGGTGCAATATTGTGTCTTTGACAGCGTTGAATACAACTTTGATATTCTCTGTGTCAACGGCAGTAGTAAAGTGATGGAATAGCGGCTTCTTTGGGTCCCTTTTCACGGATACAAACATGTCCAGTATAAAATTTTGAACATCTTTCATGGAATGTGAGTCGCCCGAAAACTGCGGGAAGTACCAGTGGACGTTCGTGTCTGGAGATCTGACTTTTTTATCCAGCAGATCAGTTTTGTTTAAGAATAATATAACTGATACTCCATAGAATATCATGTTGTTGATAATTGTATCGAATATATTTCTTGATTCTTCCAATCTATTAGTTCGCCTGTACAAACGACCATTTATGTATAATTTAATAATACTTCATTTTAAATATTCCATAAAAAAATGCATTTTATTTATTCATATTTATAATAGTTAAAATGTGTGTTATATTATCGTCAGCTTTGCGACTTTTTTCAGCATTACTTTTTTTTACTTAATGTATAGATTTTATTGTATATTTGAAAATCTTATAAAATAATCTTTAATAGCATTAATGAAACTTAGTTTGAATTACTCTAATAAATTACATTTTAATAGATTGTAATAAAAATGAAAGAATTGAATTAATGGATCAAGTTTGTGTTTGATAATCAAATTATACAAAAAAATTTTCATTGATTTACTATTTATTATGATAGTAGCTTAGTTATATTACTTTATTTTGGTAACCATGAATATGTTTGCAATTTATTTTTCATTGAATCACTTTTAAATTCCACAATTAAAGTATTTTAAAGTGTTTGTTTATTGAGCAAAAAAAATTAAAATAAGTATCTAAGGCTTACTTTTTTTCTTTTAAAAAAACTTTTTAATCTGAATTTTTAACATGAAATTTTTAAATTGTATTTTAAATTGCATGTTCACTTAAATTGAATCTTTAATTTAAATCTTTTTAATTTATTATTATAAAGAAATTAAAACTGTAATTTTTTTAATTTACATCTGATAATGTTATTTTACACTGTCTATTTTAAATACTTGACTAATACATACTATAATCGCGTTTCTATACAACTTTCTAGTTAAAGAATAATCTTTTTAGTAATTTATATTTTATTTCAAATGATTTCAAGCTGAACAATTTTGCCTCATAATGTAATTATAAAATTATTAGAAAAAACTTTGCAAATGTAATAAATTGTAATAAATTTTAAATTTATACCATTGATAACAATCTGTTTATATGAAATGTATATTATGAACTTGTGTTAAAAATATGTCAATATAAAAATTAAAGTTAATAAAAAATATTGCTTACCTATCTTCTAATAAAACTTGATCAAATTCAGAAGAGGACACAAGAAAAAGAATAGAGGTTACACAGTCAAAACATTGGTACCACTTTTGCCTCTGTGATCTTTGTCCACCTACGTCAACAAATAAGAATGGGATGTTGTTAATTTGAATGACAAACTCGGATATTCCTTTTGTGGCTTTTCTACAGTGCAAAATATCTTGATGAGTGGGAACATATTCCTAAAAAAGAAATAAAGTTTGTAGATCATTTTTTTAATAATAGTAGTGCAAATATAAGAAATTGTAATTTATCTCACCACTCTGGCAATCCTATCAAGATTATCCAGAAAGTATTGCACTGAGTCACTCTAAAATCAAATAGAATTCAATAAGTATCAATTAGTATCATTCATGAAGTTACACATATAAGTACAGAAGTGAAAGATGTTGACAAGTTAAGAGAAATATTTATTTGAATTGAACAATGGAGCTTAAAACAGTTGACACCTAAATACAACTGTCGAAATGTACTTCACAAGATATATTTTTAAAATATTTAAAATAAAAATTAATTAGCTAAAAATAACTCACCAATTGAAATTCTCTTCGTCTATCAAAAGCTTTCTTGATGGAAGCATCTTTCCATAGACTCTGTAGTGATGGTACATAATGGAGGAAAAGTCGAGCATCCAATATCATGGTATTTTCAAATTTCAGCAGTTGGTAACCAATGTCATAATTTTTAGGGTGTTCCCAAGGGATATTCAATTTATCACGAGCATCCACTAAGACTTTCATTCCTTTTATTATGTTTTGATAAATAACATGCTGGTACTCCTTTATCAGTTCAGGCTAAAAGAATTGGTAAAATAATCTTAGACTCTTTCTTCTTTTGTAATTAGGCATAACTTGTCTTTTAATAAAGTACTATTTCAGAGTAGTTACAGATGTCAATTTTTATTCTATTATCATAAGTAGCAATAAGCAGAGATAAAATAAATAGGTTACAAAATGTCTAATCTAATAAAGTTATTCTTTTATATAAGATTCTAGATATTGAACATGGATGGCAGCAATCTGTACTCTTGAATGTATAACCGATAGCTGCCTTAATTGGAAAATTACTTTTTAAAATACCATAGTAAAGAATTTAAAGGATACAATTACATAGAGTAACCATTTTGCAATAGATGTAATTTTATCACTGTCAAGAAAATAATGAAATCTCTTATTAATATGAAAATGATTTTATATAAAATTGATAAATATGTTCTTATTGAAATGTATAAGCTAAAATAAGTTGAACGTCATTATCTAATTAAAAGAAAAGATAACTAATTTCTGGAGAACACATTAATTGGATTATATACATGAGCAAGATTCTTGATCTATCTGATTACTTGATTTGATTTTCATGATTATATATAATGATTATGACAAAAAAAAACATCGCTATTCTTTCAAAGTCTGTACATATAACTGACAATTAGAGTGTCTTGATAAGTCAATGGGTGCGGACCATAATATTAGAACCAGTGTACGGTACCTGGGTACCACAGATCATATGGATACGAGCTCTCACCTCAAATTTAATACCGTGTATGATTCTCATCTGCTTCAGGAAGGTGGACTTGCCGCTCTCTCCTGCTCCGAGCAGCAGCAGCTTGACCTGTCTGCGAAAGGCTTGTCGATCCTTCTCCAGCATTCTATCGATCTCCTGACTCTTGTACCTCTGCTCAATCTCCTCGGGGCTGAACTTAAATCTTAGGCACCAAGTGCACGACCACGTTAGTGGGCCCGCCATCTTGCTGTCAGCTGCCCTTGCAATTCGGTCTCGCTCGAGGAACTGCTGGTCCTGCTGGTCAAGGTACCAGGAAGCCTTTTCCTCGAGAAGGTATACCCGAGGACGTAAGCAGCCGCGCTCAATGGCAGGCGGTGCGCTCGATGGTGCGTGCGAGGGGAAAGTTGAGGTGTCTCGAGCCGTCGATCGGTCAGTCGGCCGAGCACTACGGCGACGACGACGACGACGACGACGACGGGCGGTTGCAAGAGGAGGGAAGGCACAAAGGAGGCGAGTCTACGAGGGCGGAACACACGCACTCGGAATTCACACAAGAGCACAGCACAAAACGGCCACGGCTCGCGGATGCGGCGGCGGCGGCGGCGACGGCGGCGACTTGGGCCGATAATCGACGATAACTCGACTGTTCGAACTTGCTGGCTGTATACACACACTCGAGAGAGAGGAGAGATCGCCGCGACGGCGCTCCTCTTCTCTCTTTCTCGCGCGTAACACCGAACACACGCAGTTCCCTATTCAGCGGGCCAGCATTTTTTCCTCCTCGAGTAGCAGCTCCTTTTCTTCTTCCTCGCGCCGCGCGATCTATCTCTCTATGTGCACTTCTCTGTATACGTGTGTGTATGTGGTGGCTGGCGTGTGCGGGCCGTGCACCTTCCCACTTTCCGAGCTCCGTGTCTGCTCTCTCGCTTCTTTCTTTCTTTCTCTCTCTCTCTCTGTTCTCCGGGCCCGCTGCTCTCGGCTGGCTCCACTGACTGCTGCTGCTGCTGTCCGTGCTCGAAAAGCCGCAGGCGGCTTTTGACGCGCGCGCGACAGACGGACGCGAAAAATATTTTCTGTGTATATGCGTTCTCTCTCTCTCTCTCTCTTTTTCTTGTTGGTTCTCTCTGCTTCGGGGCTGCGCACGATCGGTTCGAGCGCCGCTCTCGCGAAGGAGAGGAATTCGCACACGCACGTACACTCACACACTCGCGCGAGAGTAACACAGGAAAAGTACACACGTTCACGGACCGTCGGGGGAATATGTCTGTCTCTGTCCTTCTCTATGCAGCTCTCGCTCAGCTAGCTCTCTCTCCCTCTCTCCCTCTGTTTTCTTTTTCTTTCACTGATACACGCGCGTGCAGCAGCAGCGGCAGCAGGCGAGACTACTACGGTGAGTTGAGCACTGATCAGAGCTACCGAGTTCAGTGGCAGCAGGAGCAGCGGCGGTGGCAGCAGGTGAGACTGCAGGCAGGAGAGTCAAGGGGCTCCGGGTGATGTCGATGTCGCTCTGTCGAGGCGACTCGTCGTCGGTGAAGGTGGTGGCCGCCTCTCGTCCACGGGAATCGCTCATGATTGAATAATCGCCTCTACTGCAATTAGGCGAAAGCCCGCAGAGAGCCGCGCACACTAAGCCAGCAAACCTTCTCCTATACTTGTCTCTCTCTCTCTCTCTGGCGCGCTGCTAATGCTGCTGCTGCTGCAGTATATGTGTCTCGTATGTGTCTATACAGACGTACGTGTGTATAGGAAGAAAAGACTGTGTACTACTGTCAGTGTATTATATGCTGCGTGTGGCGTGTGCACACACTGGCTCAGTGGCAGTAGCAGAGCAGCCACTTGGCTATATCTCTCTATCTCTGTCTCTCTGCCGCGCCGAGGTCTTCGAGTTTCTCTTTTAGGTCAATCTCTTGTTTGGGGAATCTCTCTCTCTCTCTTTCTCAGCTGCAGCCCCGTCTATATAGTCAAGCTCTATACGCACTGGCAGCGCGCGCGAGAGATGCACCGGATGCACGGAGGTGCGCGCGCGCATGCACTCGCACAGGGCACACTGAACACCGCGGAGATGAAAGAGGCTCTCCGGTGAGAGGAGGTGAGGACACACCTGCCACGACACGATATTTAGAGTTTCTTCTCTTTCTCTCTCTCTCTCTCTTGTATACACACACGCTCAATGGCGAATTCGTGCACGTAATTGTGTCCGTGCATGCACGATATATCACACGCGACTATGCGTGAGCAGTATATACACCCTCCTTCTCTCTGCTCAGTGCTCGGACACACACTGCACATGCATACTATATACATGCAAGACACAACTATACGTGCGTATACAGCGACAGGGATTTAAGTGCGCTTTCTCCTCTCTCTCTCTCTCTCTCTCTCTCTCCTCTCTTCTCTCTCTCTCTCTCTCTCAATTCTCTCCTTATTGCTGCTGCTCCCACCTCCGTTTTGTCATGGGGAGCGAGAGGGGATAGAGCTGAGGACTTGTACTCGCGTATATAATTCCTCTTTCTTGACCGCCGCCGCCGTCGTCGTCGTCGTAGATGTATAATTCGTGCGGTGTTTGGTCTGTCCGCTCTCGCGTTCTTTTTGCTTCCTCGCCGATCGCGGCCGCGATGACAATCATGCACGACGACACCGAGGAAAAGCTGCTGCTGCTACTGCTGCCGATGCTACTGATGCAACCCCCTGATGTCGCGCGAATCCACTGACACTGCGGTGTACGAGTGTTACTTCTTCTCTTTAACTTCTTCGGCCAGCTCCTATTCGCCACGCTCTTCGCGTGTGGGTTTAAATATCCCGATGCGCTCACCGCGCTATATGCCGCTGCTGCACCGATACACCGCTGCATATGAGGCACGGCACAGAATTACTCGCGTGTCCGAAATATGACAAGCAAGAGAGAGAGAGAGGAGGGCGCGAGAGAGCCAAAAATGCGCTGCACCTTAATTTTGCGATTTCCTGCAATTTTGTCTCTGTATTAATACTTATATTGTATTTACACTGGATTTGCGTTATCCAGCACTGCACACTGCGGATGCTTTATTATATCGACGAGTGAAACGTTCAGTTGTAATAACCAGAGGCTTACATATTTTTCTTCTCTCGGTGCGCTACTCGACTTGACTCTCCTAGATCTACTTTGCTCTTTCAATTATTACGCGCTTACTTCCCCTCTCTTCGCTCCATAAGTGTGTGCGTTATTCCTGTTATTCTCTCTCTCTCTCTCTCTCTCTCTCTCTCTCGCTTCAATCTTGGCATTTAAACGTACACACATGTATATATACATCTTGTATACGTATATACATGTGTGCGTTACTAGCGCATTAGAAGAGTGTGCGTGTGAGAGGTCGTACGTGGGTATTAAATCTCTTGCGGAGAGAAAGAGAGAACGAGAGAAATGTGCGGGTATAATATAACGGGCACGTAAGAGGTGTGTTTGTTTTCTCTCTGGCTGTGTGGGTGATTATGAGCGAACCGGTGCTCTCTCTCTCTCTCTCCCTCTCTCTCTCTCTCTCTCTCTCTCTCTCTCTCTCTCTCTCTCTCTTTTTCCATAGGCTCGACACCTTCTACTCTGCGCGTTCCCAAGAGCTCACGGGGAGAGTTTTTTCTCTCTTTTCCGGTCGTTCATTTATTTGTTTCAACGATTTTTAAGATAGGACGAGGCCAAAGTTCGCGAACCTTGAGTACTGCAGAAGGTACGACAACAATTTTTTGTGCGCACGAACGCATTTGGGAGCTGTATACTGATATAAGAGTATCTACCGAGGTATCTACGGTATCTCTGAGGGCAAAAACTTTCTGTTATGTACATTAGAATCAAGGCCAAATCAGGGGCGTATAATATGTATTGTCAATTATAGGCAATAATTACAAATGAGCTAAACTAATGATATATGTTGAATATTATATATATATATATGTATGTATAATATTCAATTTATATCATATATATATATATATATAATATCTTAGAATGTTTTAAATTATCATATTTATATTAGTGTATATATCTGTAAGTGTGTAAAATAGTAGCAAAAAAGGAAACAATATTTATCAAATATCAAAATTAAAGAAGTATTTAATTATGACGCAATAGATTTTGTAGGAACGCGAAAAAAAATTTTAAACCTGCATCGCAAGACATAATACAGCAATAAACGGAATCTTAAGGATTAACAAATTATCTTATATTATAATAGTATTATCAAATACTAAATAGTTTTTTTCTCGAATTCCCATTGCAATGGCTGGTCGAGGAAGAGATCGAGCACCGCGGCTAGTAAGTACCGATGACTAAAGCAATTCTTTTTTACGCTTGCGTGGGGAGCGAGAGCCGAGAGCTCTCATGTGTGTGCGAGCGATTGAATGCGCGCGCGTGGTTAGACGTGATTTCATTTCTCTATTGCTTTTCACTGCACGGGTGTGGGAGAGAATATATGGTAGCAGCGGCCGCAGACTGTTCGTTTTGTCGAGGAGGAGAGAGACGAATGGACGATATGCCTAAGACGACACCGACACAAGAGGGACAAGAGATAAGGTCGTGTCCATAGCAGATCTTAACTTCTGATTATTAGTCATTTGTTTTCCTCTGTGCGCCGTTGATCGACCAATGCGCTCTGAGTGATCGCAGATAATCGTTGCTCTTCTGTATTTACAACGAGTGTTTGCTCTTTGCAGCACTATGATTTTTCTATACTTATATATGGATCGAAATATAAAGTACTTACCTAGTTACTTTTAGAAAACTACATTTCAAGTAACGAGCTGCTGTTATATGAGATCGGATGTCGTGCATGCGAGAAATCGTAAAATTAAACACGAAAATCAGATCAATTTTAATTTTTCTATGCAGTGGGAGTAAAGTCGCATTTTACACCTTTTACCAAATTTGAATTATGCAATTTTACACCCTCAGCATCAAAGAATAATATTCGCATATCGGGTATAAAACTTTACACATTTATTGTACAGTGTACCCATGCAGATCCCTCGGGATGGGGCTCAGGGATAACACAAGTGCGTGTAAATTTTTACGCTCATGCGGTACGAAAAGTATAATATTATGTATCGAATAATGACAAGTTATATGCGTCATACCTATACACATAACGATATTATAAGAATAATAAATAATTAATATATAAATAAATTATTTCAAACGAAGGCAACTATTTTCAAAATTCATGTAAACGATCTTGAAAATTTACTTATTATCAAATATAAATTTCATGGCATCTTTAATAGATTATTTTTTTTTATAAACTAAACTTATGTGTATTGCACCTCACTGTGATTCCGCGGCGTACAAGGTCACAAGTAACTTATATTATAGAAATTTGATTATAATTGATTTAGCATCGATTTATTTTACTTGATATATTTCTATTCGTGTGATACTAGGAGATTAAAATTATTGTTAAGAAAATACTTTGCGACATTATAGGTATAGAATAGTCATAAAGTTTCAATACATTGTATTAGTGATTTTTATTTTCTTGAGGCATTCTTCATCTCTGCGTTTTATTAACATTATTTAAATAATTTTACGAAGATTTGATAAGATATTATCTAATTAATAAATTTGTAGATTTATGTGGAACGAAACTGTAATTATATATAGGAGTTTGTATATAGTACATGTTTAAAGTTTATATTATGTATAGTCCTATTCTTTTACCAACATTACAGTATTTTGATTCTAGTAAAAGAACTACTTGAATTTATGGAAGATTGAAATGGCATTTCTACAAAGTTTTCGAATCACCCGTTGATAAGTCCAATTTTTGCGGAAATGCTATTTCTAGCAGTGTTTAAATATTAGCCTGAAATTTTGCGAAATAGTATATTATGAACCAAGTAAGTGCAATGATGTCTTAATTTTCCTGAAATCCAATTAGTTTTTCACAAAAAGGAAAATACTGTAATGTCGGCAAAGTAAGCTGGCTATCACATCCCCTTAAAACTGGCAAAATAGTAGATTATGAGCCAATGAAGTGCAATGATGTCTTCATTTTCCAGTAAATTCAAGTAGTTCTTTTACTAGAATCAAAATACTGTAATATCGGTAAGGTAGGACTATAAATCCTACCGTTACCACTAAACTATATTATCTACCGGATCGTGAATAATCAGTTATATATAACTAAATATTCTTGTAATCATGCAATTCCCAAATACAGGTGTTCGTTGGCTGTGAATTACGAGGTGAATTATCTATATCGATCAAAGTTGCAAGTGAAATTTTGAAGTTGTCGCATTGAATGAAAATTTACCAGATGATAGATAATTCATAAACGAAGTGCACCTGCGCATTTGGGATTTACACAATTTAAAGCATTGTATTAATTAATACGAATTTTCACTTACGTCTCGGTCGGTAAAATGTAAGGCGGGATATTTAAAATTTTAATTGACTTCAGCATCCTCAGCAGCCAGTGCCATGGTAAAGTAAAGACTATAAAAATTGAAAAAAATAAACCAATAACTAAGCTAAACTTAAATTATAACTAAACATATTACCAGAGAGTATCGCGTTATACTTATAGAAAGTATAAATTGTAATTTAACCGGAACCGCGGCGGAGATCCTGCGTGGTCAATTGGTCATGTGTGGGGTCAGAATCTAACTTACCGTCAGAGGTTGCGCATCAAGAGAAAACAATACTTCGCGGCGTTGGAGCCGGTACAGGTGTGGTGTTACAGTCGGGAAGGAAGCTCAACCTATTCGTCTGACACTGAGCTCACTCATCTTAGTTACTTAGTCACTCTCAGCGTAAGTCTAAGCCCACCAACGGAGACGTTTGTGTATTGTGCGCTCCGAGATATTGTGATACGAAGAGAATACAGTGTTTATCATTTATTATTATTTATTTTAGAATTTATATAATTAAGCACGATGTCTTTGGCCGATGAACTTTTGGCAGATCTCGAAGATGATACCGACCCTGTTGCAGAGGAAACGATGTCGGAACAACATCTTATTCCAACATCACTGTCTAATAAAATTAC
>UELV01084000.1:14705-46371 GCA_900490015.1 Megastigmus stigmatizans | reverse complement strand
CGAAAGAACAGGTCAAAATACGCCAGATAAGATCTTTCCGAAATTTTTCAAAACCTTCTTTTTAGTTGAAAAAAAGCCTTGAAAAAGATGTTGAAAATTCGGGGTCTTGGTCGTTAATGGGTTAATAGATGTACTTTAAGTCTACGTATTTATTTAAGATAGGTAAAAAAATTTATAATTAAAAATACTGAACAAAACGTGGATTTATCGACGCATGTTGGCAAAAATAGTGAAAGTAGTGAGCTACTCGTGATAAATTATTAATACTCAATCTCTTTTTTTTACTCATCTGATTTATCGTAAAAAAGCCAGTCATATCATAAATGAAAACAATCCACAATTTCCACAATAAACAGACAAAAGAGAACTACGTGAACTCGCGTGCATCATGAAATAAATTATTTCCTCGAACGCATACAATCTCGTTCAAAAATCCTATATTTATGTCAAACAATCTGCCTATTGAAGCAGTTCACGGATGAGCACATCGCGCGTGCTTTTTCTCCCAGCTACTAAGCCCGGGCATTTTATTTCAACGAATTTGCATAAAGCACAGAAAGGCAAAATTCGCACCAAAAAAGGGCCGCTTCAATTATTCCAAGCGGTCAAGTGCTCGCAGCTGCTGCAGCAGCATCAGCAAGACCCAAAAAAAGTCATTCACCTCACGGTTGGCTACTTTGAAGAATCGTGTCAGAGACTCCTTCCCATACACACACACACACGCGCGAACACACACTGTCTAGTGGAAAAAAGCGTACAAATATCAAGTGTTTGCGCCCGTATAGGCCCCCTCTACGTGAAAAGAAAGTGCCCAAGGCCGCGGCCTTGTTAAAGTGTGAAGAATCTTTTCAGTAGCCGTTGTTGTTTGACTGACGAGCTCTGCGGTTGCGGCAGTCTGTGGGGAAAAATAGTACCTGGAGCCTTGCCGCACGAGGTATCGATCTGCGAACCGAGAAGCTGCTATAATTTCGGTATTTTGCGCGAACTCATATTGTTATCTTGAAGTTTGGTACGTGTGTGAAGTTTCGATGAATGCTGGATTGGGTAGGATTGTCGATTTTTCTTGTTTGTATATATGGTATATAATAATGATGTATATGAAACAGGAAGTGTGAATTATCCGTTCGCATAAATGTGTCAATAGGTAGTTCAATTAAATTTCTGCAATTTCACATCAGTGCAAATATTTTGTTGTTAAAGCAATATTGTACATTTTCATTTTGCATCAAATTATTGCAAAATTTCGTGAAAATAACTTTTTAGAACCAGGGAACATTTTTGATACGTTTTCGAATCAAATATTTACGATTTTAGATTCACAAATAAAAATCGTATTCATTCATTCATTCATAAATAAAAATCATATTCACAAAGTTAAAAAGCGAGTAGCTCAAAGATTGAAAATTAAAATAAAAATCAATGGAACATTTACATTCGGTAATCTAGTAATACTCCCTCTGCAAATGTAAAGTAGCATCGATGGTAGTCAATTTCAGCTGATGACTGCTACAATCCCCACATTACCCATTTGTCGAGAATCTCCCACTGTTTATTAAATCATCTATAACCTCGTCTTCCGATCCACCGAGACAATCTCCCAATATGATTTTCCACTTTTTTCCGCCATACCACTCCTCGCTCGCTTCCTCCCCTCCAGCATCTCGCGTATAAAACGTCTCGAAACATTTTACTTTCATCGGCGGATAGTCTTTTCATTTGCAGTTATCAAGGCGTGCCACGCTTAAAACAATCCAATTAAGTCTGCAGCCTGGCCGTGCAAGAGACTAGCATGAAAATGGATTCGAGATTATTTACTTAGTATAAAAAGGGGGTGGAATGGCGGAGAGGGGGTGGGGGCATGCGGGGCGAGCGGCTAAGCGCCTATCAACTCGTCTATATACCTCCGTTAGAGCTACTGCAGCGGCGTTCAATCAATCCCGCGCCTCTTCGGGCTTCGATCGCATGAATTAACATCCCTGCCCAGCGCCTTTCCTTACCCTTTATAGAAGAGTTTAACTGCGTCTCCTTTTACAACTGCTTTATTTGTCCATTCGCTCGGGTAATGAAATTACTTGCAACTTTCGCAAATTTAAAATTTATCCTTCGATAAATTACAGTTTTATAGCATTTTACCCAGCTCAAAATGTTTCTGAAGGGGTACAATGATTAAAGTCTGTAGTAACGGCGAGAAACCCTTAAAGAAAAGTCTGCCTCCAAACAGCAGAAATTGTTGGATAACCAAAGAAACCCCGAAACACATCCTCAGACTCGTCTTCCTTCAGATTTCACGCTACACGAGATACGCACACTTGGGAGATAGCGGAGAGGAACGCGAGCTCGAGATAGCATTGCGCGCTGCATGTCACATATCCAGACGCGCGATTGATGCAAACAATTCGAGCGCGCCATTTGTCCGCGCACGATCCGTCGGGCAATTGGATTCCTTTCAACGATGCCTCATGCCGTATCGAACTCTCTCTCTCTCTCTCTCTCTCTCTCGTTCTATAGTGTTCCTCTCTCCTTGACGTGAAAATGTCGATGGCATTAGGTGACTTGTACACGAGCGAGTATAATAGCAGCCTCTCCAATAAGTAGGATTGTACGGAAGAATTACGAAGAGTAGTTGTAAGCGTTATATGTACAATGAATTATTACTGCGTAGATTTGGTAAAGGAGTAAATCGATATTGGGTTATTTCAGATTTTTCAGAACAAGCTGGGCTTGAAATTGGGTATTCTAAAGTTAGGCGCTTATTAAAGTTTCTTTCGTAACATCGTGGCCTGAGAAACTTCAAGGTCACCAAGGCTGTGTCACCATGACATCGCCAAAAATTTGCCAACAGTTTCCTTAATTTTTAAGATATCGGAAAAGTTTCAAAGTTGGCTTGCGGATAGAAAGTATAAAGCAGTCTACTATTCGAATACACAGATATAATTCGTTAGTGTCCTTCATATTGTGGTCATCAGTATTTGTGGTTGGTCCTAATCCGTAACTTACTCTTTAATATAATTATATGTTGAAACCAAAGTTTATTTCTTGCATTTCTTCATATCTGAGTTTTTCGGGTCTCGTCAGCTAAATAATATGAGTCTAAGTAATGTATTATACTATATGTACACATATGTATTTTTTTCCTAAAATCTGGTATATGAGAAAAACTTTTCCATATAATTTTGCACGTAACGGAGATAAAAGTTTGACAGTTGTGTGTGAGATTCCCCAGTGATCGTGAAACAGATATCTTAGATTTTCATTCCCTAGGTGATTTTCTCGCTACGTTCGGGCTTCGGAAAACTTACAAACACCATAAATAGGCGAGATTTTATATTAAAATGTGTAGAAATATTGAATATTCTCCAGTGTTACTAGATTTCTGATAGATAATATATCAAGAAAGCAGCTAGAATATGTTCTCATAGTGTATATTTCATAAGATGTGAAGAATTGGAAGGTCAATATAGGCTGGGCTAACCGAAACCACGGACGAGAGCGACCTTCGCCCATGTCGCCGGGGCTTGAACTTTACCACATAAACAATGCCGAAACGTCCGGAAATAATTGATCGAACGTCCGATCGTTCAGCGAACTTCCTGCCGATAATGAATTTATGATGCATCGCTTATTTACTGCCTGAAGTTTTGATTTCCGATTTTGTATAAGTTTAATGGATTGTGGTTTTATATCTCTTAAATCCATACACCAACAAATTGCAGACATATTTGTTTTTGGCAGTTTCCTCTTTTAAATGACTTTCGAGTATTTTTATCTTATTCACCTTTACAATGGAATATTATACCTTCCAAAATCTTTTTTCCCTTTTAATGCATTTTCTTTTATTTGAACTTAATTATTCTTCAAAGCAGGACCTGCTAGAATCTCTTTGTAAAGAGTGTATGTACAAATTAATGTTCAATATATACAGGTATATACATTGGAACCGCACTTTTTTCCTAGCAAAGAAGAAATTAAACGCTTCAAACATTAGCCGCGGATCAAAATTCGATCGTCTCTTAATAATTAATTAAACTTATCGCTCGTTTCACTGCGCGAGCTCAATTCTTAGAATTTTCTTTTGGTCCCTTACACGAGCATCTATCATCGATCTTCTTTCACTTTTTCTCACCTGAGCATGTTCGCGCAGCGCTCGGTGCATTAACTGCTCGGTAAAAAGAAGTACGTTCTAATGTTCTTTTTCTGGGCTCTGCTAAAAAGGCCCTTGTCACTTTAAAATAATTTTCAAAATTAATAAAACCCAGGTTATTTCAGCTCGCAGGTACAATGGCGATCGTAATTAAACTTTTTAATTTATCGCGCTAAAATAACGCGTCGAATCGATGTACGATACACAGCTCTTAATATGACATTAAAAAAAACAACGAATACAACGAACTTTAAAATTTCCAAGAAAACAACGCATCTCACATCGCTTGATGATTACAATATCACGAAAATCCAGAGCCACACAGCAGTTTCAAGAATAATAATAATAAACAATGAACAAATAAAATATTCCAATTCGCGACGGAATTAGTTCACGTTCGTCGCGCGCACGAAAGCTCTCAATGAGCTATCATCATCTGGTAAAAGCGCGCGGGACGAGCTCCTAAGCCACTCACTTCAATTCATCGGGGCAATATATACGTATATACATGTGTATAGGCTTGAATATGATATGGGTGGCTGATGCACCCGACGCAACACGGTATCTTCAATACATAACCCTACGAGACTCGACTTCAAAGATGACCACATTACTCTGGAGACCCATGGGTGCGCATAGTTTATGCAAAATGCAAAGTGGCTATCTCGAGACAAATTGTAAATTTGCTATGTGCACGCTTAGGCAACCCATGCTATACTTTTGCTGCTCTTTCGGTTCTCAAAGCGATGTGTTCGGATACGTGGAAGAACTGAAATTAGATAATGCAGTAGGAATAATAGTTGCATCAAATATTTTTAGCATAATAGGAAATCTGTTAAACAATCCGTTGATGGGAATATAGAGAAATAAGATAATTAATCTAGTGCGGGTGGCAGGACAGCCGATGTACATACAAACATGCTTTTTCAAGGCACATTGAGAAATAATTTTACTTTCATTCCCGTGAGAGTCAAGAAGTAATCCAAGTAGCGGAATTGAAAATCGTGGAATTGAGGCTGCAAAGCTCTCGCGCACAAAATTAACACCGGAGTCGCAGCAGCAGATAAGCGTTGTCGATTTTTCGTTTAAAGGCAAAGTTGAAGTTGTGCACACACAAAGAGGCCGAAAGGGAGAAAAAAACGGGTTTGGCAGAGTGGAGTGAGCGAAGAGTAAAAAGCGCACGTAGTGGTGCGAATACGTGCATGGCAAATCGGTCACTCGCACTATTACCTAGAGGAGTTCTCTCGGGTAGAAGCTTCTCTATACATAGTCATGTACCTGGGCTGCTGCTGTCGAGGACGATTCTTCTTCGAGCGACACACAACTTTCTTGCTTTCTGCCCGGTGAATTATTCATACCGCGAGTGCCGTACTCAGATAGGATATTTATGCATATTTCGGCTCTCTCAAAAAGAGGGCTAGAACTTCTGCTGGACAGATTATTTCTCTTTTTGCTCTCTCCCTCTCTCTCTATACCTCTGGGAGGTGCAAGTTTTAAAAGCTTAACTTACTTCTCAATTATTGTTTTTCTATCCGAGGGATTCTCGCTTTTATTTTTTTTTAATATTAATCGATTAGCGCTGGGAGGTTAATTTAGAGTGCAGTGCTAAAAGTTGGATCGATAGAATATTTTCTTTTTGTTTTATCGGCAGATCATTTTAAAAATATATTTAAGACATATGGTCATGTTTTTTCGAAAATTTACCTTTAATTTCACGCTGTTTGAGCAAAAGACATACATGCACATGTAATTGAAATGAATATTTGTAATATAACTCAAATGCAAGTAGAAATTCAGTAAGATCGAATAAAAGTGCGCTTATATTCAAAGTGGAATCGAGCAAATACACGTATGCCAGAAATAATGTTTACAACGATATCGAGCAAATATTTGTATTCGCGTTCGCCCGTTATCTCGCAAAATTATTTAAAGGAAATCTTTCCTTTGCAACACCCACAGCATCGGAATTTAAAAATAATAAATACAAATTAGTATCTGTGCCGATAAGTTTCCGATACTGGAAAACGATCATTCGAATATCAACAAAATACTATTTAACTATTTAATTTGTATTGATCGGATTAAAGATTTTCACATTGTGACGTCAATTCTCTATATTGTATATATTTCTTTTGAAAGATAATACAGTCCAGCACCAACTGAATAAGTAAATATGAAATCGCATATTTAAAGAATCAACGAGAACTAATGATTGTTATATGTAAGCAAAAGAAGCTCATTCCAAGCCAGTACCGTCCACTGAATGGGAAAAGCGAAAAAGTGCACCTTAGCGCATAGTCTCTAAATTTTTCCCCGCAGAAACACAAAGTTATGCGCGCACCAACTAAGCGCCGGCAAATTGCTTCTTAAGGCACGGGCCGAGCCTTTTAAAAAGGCTCTCCGCGTAATGAAGAGATGCTCAGTCGTCGTCGTCGTCGCCAAGTCCTCAGCGAAATCAGCGTCGAAATAAACGTGCCAGAGAGAGAGAGAGAGAGAGAGAGAGATTCGAATTGCTGCTGCTACTATAAGGGAGCGAGGGAGAGAGAGAGAGAAGAGTTGCCCGCCCAGTCGCGAAACGAGAACGAAGCGCGACGCAAGAGAGAGATGATGGATCGCGCTGCTTCAAAATTGACCTCCCGCACGGCTGTGTTCCCAGTCACCCGAGCGACTCTATACATGTATGTATATAGCACATATGTGCGTTATTCCTCTATTTTTTCGGCTGGATGCTCGCAGGATAAGCCCTCCGAGATTTCGGAAAGAGAATAGGGTAGAGAGAGAGAGAGAGAGAGAGAGAGAGAGAGACGTAAATATATGAAGGGAAGGCAAGACCGGCGGAATGGGGAGATAATTTATTTAGCGGAGTTAAATAAATCTGAGAGTGTACTACAGTGTAGTGGGTCGCGATGGGTATGATAAGAAGCAAGATAAGATACAATTGGGTTAACCGAGAAGGCTGAGTGGAAGGAAAGGAGCAGCGGCGATGAGTAGGCATAATTGAGTATAGTTTGAAATGACAGTTTCTGAAAGGAGCGTATACTTAAATTCATTCAGAAATTGTTATAAGAAATATTTATAAAATACACGGTCATTCATTAAAGAAAGTTTTAAATTCATTTAATAAATTCAATGAATCAAGCAATTAATATAAATGACATATTCATTGTTGCATAGTGAACATCAATCGATGCTATGCTCATGTCACCTTAAAGTGACAGTATAAAATATTTCATAATATTCTTCATTTAAAAACATCTATCAGCTTGTTGTGAAACTAATCAATTGGTTACAAATTGCTGTTCAATAAACTAGCCGATCGGTTTTATTAATGAGAATCATTATTTGATGGCTGATTTGAAAGTTTATGTTTTTATCATCTCTACTTACTATCAATCATTTAAATATCCAAATATATGCATAAAAACTCTATACATCGATATCAGCTAATATACCAAACTAAACATAAAAAAGCAATGAAAAGCGGAGGTATATACAAAGCGAGATAGATAGACAGATAGTGAGTGAACAAGAGAGAGAGAGAGAGAGAGAGAGAGAGAGGGAAGGTCAATAACTCTCATTCGACCGCGTGCGTTTGCTCAGCTACAGACACAGTATAGAGCCTCTCGAACATACGCTGTAGCATCTTTATCTTCTCCTGGGGGTGCGATTAACTCTGATTTACCTTCGCTTGTGTACAGAGCATATAGTGTGTGGGGCGGCTCCTACTTCGTGGCGTAAGCGCAACTCACACTCGAGGTCTCGGGCTCTCGACTATCAGAAATTGCCATCCAAGGAAGAAATTAATGGGCCGCCGATATTTATGCGACCTCTATGCTGCTTATATAACGCACAATAGAAAGACAATGCGAGAGCGGGCCTCACGAGAGAGAGAGAGAGAGAGAGAGAGAGTGAGAGTGAGAGAGAGAGAGAGAGAGCACGTCCGCTAATTCGGAGATAGAAAAGGATCGTGGCTGGAGGCGACCTTCGTCTGGGAGGATTTTCTGATGTCTCGTTGGCTTATGTTTGCGTTGAGCTACTTGGGAAGGGACAAACGCTTTTACGGGAAAATATTCTCCTCTCGTTGAATTGTGGTGTACATATGAAAATGGCTTCCACGCGCTTTTTATGCATAAAAAAAATTATAATACGGAAAATGTATAATAATTTAATCAAGTACTTAGCCAAATTTAATACAAAACTTTTTCTTTAAGTTTTCTCTAAATACATAATCGGACAACGTTCTAACTATTATGTTAATAATGAGAGATTAAATGCGCGGCCTTAAGTCGTAACGCATGCAATCTTATTTGAAAGTTTAGTGTGAGTCTCTAAGCGACTATTGTGATGATTACCCGCGATAAGCCATCGCTTTAAATTTGCTAAACTACTTAAACATCTGTGTTCAACTTTACGGAGTCTGGATTTCGAGATTTCGCTACATAGATAGGAATGTAGGTGCAATCGGAACTCTCTGTATAGACGTTCCGTGTATAATTTTAGAAATTTTCACTAACTTTAGCATTAGTTTAATTTTCAATTATTATGAAATATTATATACCAGAATACACATAATTTGACTGTTGTGCAGTAATTAAAGAGCAATATTATCATTGCACTTTTCCTCGAAAGAAAAAGTTAGAGTAATAGGGAGGTAAACTAGAGAATAAAGTTAATTTTTTTTTTATCAACAATAGGCAGAGCATCAAAAAATAATTAGAACGTATTTTCTAATTTTTTTTAAAAATTTAAAAATTTTTGAACAAATGAAAAAATAAAAAATACGAACGCTACTTCGTTTTGTACCAAAGTATCAGAATACGGGATGAAAAAAATTAGTTTAGCTTCCTATTAAAGTTGAAATTTGGGACTGAACATTTCAGAAATTTCGTAAGATATTATACTAGGTATAATCATTTTGACAGACTTTTTAACAAGGGAATTATGGTAAGTGAAGTTTATAATCACATTTAAACAGCTCGATAAATTTGAAAATAATCTCATTACGCTGAAAAATATAATGTCACACGCGTGTGCCATTTTCGCAATTTTCCCGCGCGCGACAAGTAAGCGGGCGAGCGCCGAAAAGGCAATTTTTCGCGCGCCACTCAGCGACATCACAGACGAATCATTAGATTCTTGGAGACTAGAAGAAAAAAAAATGAAAGTTAATGCACTTAATCCTTCCCCGGAGGAGCATTTCAGGGATAGGTTTTTCAGCTGTTTTTCAAGCTTTCTCATTTCACGGTGCTCGGGCCTTTAATATACCGAGCACTCAAGTGAATGGACGTCATGTCCTCTGGCTGCGTATCTCCGTTCCGTGGACGCGCTATATACCAGAGAAGCCCTTCCTGCTCTTCAGCGAAAAGTGAGAAATAATGAGAGAGTGGGATCCAGAGAAAGAGCGAGTAAAAGCCTGAAAGTGGCCAAATTGCTAAAGAATAATAGAGCAGTTATGAAGTTGCAACGATGTTTTGTAGATGGATATAAGCATTCTTTTTATCGTCGATTTTATTAGAAAGAAAAAAAAAGGTTTTTTAAGAAAGCTCGCGGACATTTATTTCGACAGATATTTTAAAAAGTCTCTGTAAATATGCGCATCGAAATTTGCGGAGAATACCCCACGGGGATTGATATCACTTACATTAAAGCGCGAGAGCTGTTACAACTTGAATATTTATGTAGGTCATAAAAATGTAGATTAAAAACGTTGATAAGCTTATCTGGAGGAAAAAATACCTTTTAAAACTAATACAGGATAAATGCTATTTTGCTAATAAATTTACGGTTTTATTATTCATCATGCTTTTGGAACCATACTGTCCTTATAATTCTAAAATTATTGGTTGACTTATCTGCATCAAAAGTCATTTTCGCATGCACACAAAATTGGTTAAATTTTGCAATATAATCAGGGTTAGTGATTCTATTGGATAAGAGCTTTAACGTCTTCTTGCTACTACTGAATAAGTAAAGCCATAAGTCAGAATTTGCACTAGTGAAGGTTTCGTTTTATGCATTATTTACTCGCTTTGAATAAAAACCCAAGCTCGTGTGGTTGTACGTTTCTCAAGTGTATATTTTTCTTTACAATTCGCATGAAAGGTTAAAGCTCACGGACCGCAGGTGGCTTCGTCTCTCTAAATACTCGCGCTGAAAGGCTACAGCAGCCGTCGTTTTTTTGCTGAAAAAAAATTATATAATATATATACGAGAGGAATCCAAATTATTTCTGAAAACTTAGGAACTAACATTTAAGTATTTCTCTACCCACGCGTGTGACCTGCTACTTACATTTCTCCTCCTCGCTATCTCGCTCCTCTCCTCTTTCAGTCGCGCTTTGTGTTTACACACTTTAAACGGTACACGACCTTTTTTTAGTGACCATTAACGCGAAAAAACGTCGACAGATACAAAAGAGAGGTCGCAGTCGCAGGGTGTAAGCGAATGAGTAGAGAGAAAAGAGGAAGAAGGGGAGTGGAGCGAAGAAAGGAAAAAAGAGAGAGCTGAGGAAAAATTGAGCGACACTCGTTCTTCCGACGAAACGACATTTTATCTTGCCCGGGTGTGAGTAGAGCGCGAGGGAGGCTACACGCGACGCAAGTATGACTTTTTTTCCCTCTTTGCGAAAAAAGTTCTCTCTCCAGAAACGGAGAGCGAGCCAAACGCACATATACACGCCAACAATTTCGCAGTGCACTAAGATGCAAAAGCTACACACACACGCGCACACGCTTACGGACCGCACATCAAGGGTTTCGCAGTGTCCCATACTCGCACACACACATGTACACGCGCGAAGTTACGGCGCAGAGCTCTTCCATTCCTGGTGTGTATACCTTGAAGGTAGTTTCGCGCTGTTTTCCTTTTTCCCCCGTGGTATAAGCAAGTAGCGGAGAAAGTAGGGGGCAGAGGCAGGTAGAAGATCATGGCAGCGAAATTCGAGAAACCCAGGCTAAAGCGGAAAACCGAGCTCCGCGTCAACTAACCTCTTTTCCATCTACACTCCTCCGTTTCCTACCCTTTTTTTCTCTTACACCTGCTGCTATTGCTCTCGCTCTTTTACTCCGAATAATATTTTATAGAATATTTCTTCGCCACGATTCGCGAATACGTGATTTCGTACATTATTCAATTTTTCACAACTTCACTAGTAATGAAATTTTAATGCTTATATGAGCTAGAATGTATTATCCTCGTTTTTTTTTATTAATATCATATTTTATTATGTACTCAGGAACTTTATTGTGCAATTTGTTTACTCGTTTAATTAATATATTCACCTTAAGTACTTGAATATTCAATTTTTTTTACGATCACCGGATCACAATTATCGACGTAAAATTATAAAATGTTAAAATTTTTGTTCATTTTTATAAAGTCTATACCTGCGTTAACACAATCAAGGTAGCGTAACAAAAAATAAACGATTATCAAGACTGATAAATAATTACTCCGCTACTGCGCGTTCAAAATCAACAGACGATCCATGAACTATATCGTATCTATTCAAAGTAATACGCTCAAATGGCAGAAGCGTTGATTGGAGTAAAAGTTACTTCCCCATCAGTTTCATCTGGCTATGAAATAGGAAAATAACGCAAAAATCTTCGAATAAAATTTTTTTAGAAATACATTTAATTAGACTAAGGTTCAAAGCAAACGTTGACAAAACTGACTTTTGCTTGGCAACAAGCACGCGGCTTGTTTTTAGGCGACTGTTTGCGTTATTTGCACGCCCGAGTTGAAAATACGCAGACTCGCGCATCATGTGATCCACTGTCAAACAACTGCTACAATTTCATGCGATGAGTTTCCGGAAATTTTGAGTTTACTTAATAAACGTAATGGATATGGATAGCGGGGCCAACATTGTACCATTTTATTGCACTGCGTATGCGCTTGTTCGCATGGAAACAGGTTGAGACCCCCATGCGAATTGGAACCAGATTCCTTTTCCACTGCTGACATTCGCCAAAAATAATGCTGATAAAACAAAGTCAAACATTTTTTTGACGGATAACTCCATGATTCCAAAATTCTTGAACTTGAAAATTCTTTTTCAAATTTTCTAATTCACAATTCTTGTCTATTTATTCACATATGTACGCTACAAATTCGATACATGCCTCCTCAATAACCATTGTTGATAACCAGACATTGTTTGTTCAATTAAATACTGAACGGAAGCGACGAGTACCGTTAAAATACCTTTACAAAACAAAGTTCCCATTATTCTAAACGTACAATTCCAAATTTTCCCCAACATTGTAACTCAACAGTCATTATTTACACAATTTGAACAAGGTGCAGGCACTCTAAAGTTCCAGTCCCGTCGAAGAAGTAAAATTACAATGTTTACGTAACATCGACTGCGAATAAAAGCACGGCTGTAGCTGTAAGCTCAAAAAGCACATTTATACCAGTACACCAGCAGCAGCAGCAGTCGGACTCTCTACTTTCATGCCGGCATTGATACTCTCGGCAGCACAGCAAAGTTAATGCTCTCGCCCCCTTGTAAGACAAACAGTCGGAAACAATCTTTTGTCCCCAGATACATCAGAATACAAACTCCTCGCATTCAAAAACAGCAGAAAAAAAAACGGAAAAACCCAAGCTATCCAATTCGATGCTATCGATAAATACATCATTGAAAGATTCATTCGAAAGTTGCAGGCTTCTTGGCTTCGCAGAGTCACATAGCACGCGCTCCCACGTTTTACGCGCGCGTATCATATAAGCAGCCGTTCCCGAACTTTCGAGTGTATACAAGAGAGAGAGAGAGAGAGAGAGAGAGAGAGAGAGAGAGAGAGAAGCAGCAGCAGCAACCCAGTGTTCCTGTTTGCGCTGCAGCAGTAGCCGCCGACGAAAAGTTGGCAGCGCTTCCAGATTTTGTCCGCCGCTGCCGCTCCCCTTCTCTCTCGAGCGCAAAAGTGATTTGGCGCACGCGCGCGCGTATATGTGTGCGGCGCTACTTCCACAGAGTGAGGGAGAGAGAGAGAGAGATAGGTCGGCTCTCTCTTTCCGGCTTCCTGCAGTTGCCGACTGTACCCAGAGGTAAAGCTAAAAGAGGCCATTGATCGAATCTCGCTGGAGGAGAGAGAGAAAGGAAGCGGACTCGGAAATCCAGCAGCGCGCGCGCCCCGCTTTTCTTATAACCCAACCCATAGAAGCCAAGAGAACAACTAGTGACGATTTTTACCTCAACTCTCCACCCCCCCCCCCTCTCTCTCTCTCTCTCTTTCCCTTTTTATGATGCTACGGCTTTTCCGATCGAGATGGAGATGCTCGATTAGTCACGATCTCTCTCGGCATGCTCGTGCCTCTTTCTTCCTTTTTTTCTCTTTTTCGAGGGGGACGTTTAAAGGGGATTTAACGAGATTGCGAGCGAGAAGAGTTTTTTATCCTGCGAATGAGGCGCACGGCTGCGGAGATATTAATTCAATTAGCTACTGCCTGAGCTCGAAGTATTGAGAGATTTTTAGTTGTTATCGTTGTCGAGGACTGCATACATTCTCAGAGATGGAGGTTTTGACACGCGAAATCAATATAATATATCTGAAATATATCTGATACTGGTGAAATTGCAATGAGTGTGATGGTTCAAAGCTATTGTATTTAAATCATACGAACTTAAATAGAAAGTTGTTCTTCGGACAAATTTATATGCCGAAGATATTTAAGGAGCCACAGCTATATACCCTTTCAATTTGCTATGGACGGTGACGAAAAACCATTTTTTAAAAGAAGCTCGCACGTAAAATCTATAGAAATCGGAAAGTCGGAAAGAAATGTAGTCGTTAAGTAGACGCTCACACGGGTAGAGCAATCGCGAGAGCGCAATGCAGCATCAAAACTGCTTTGCCAGCGTTAATCCGGGCGCTAAGCTTTTGTTTCCGAGTCCCGGGTTGAGCGTGGGTGGGGGATACAACCTCTCTGCGCGTAACTTGGATTAAGCCTCGGACAAATAACCCGAATCGACACTGTCGGCATACTCGATTAGCTGCACTCGATAAACCCTCTTCCCCCATACAAGCCGATGCAATCGAGCTTATATATATGCGCAGCGCAACCGAAAAACGCTTTAGCGTTACGAGCCCCGCGCCATATACTTGAAGCCTCACCGGCTATATGGTTGTTTAATTCTGGCCCGATAGAAAATCACGCCGCCTATTAAGCGCCGAAGCTCGTCTCGGCACATATTTTCCATCGTTAAGCTTTCGTGCTTACGTTCTCATTTTTCGGTCGCTTAAAGAGATAGGACGAGGACAGTTTTGTATAAGTGAGAAGAGGAAGATTAATTTTAAAGAAAATTGCGTTGTTGCGGAGAGTCAAAAGATACGAGTAGAACAAGTCGTATTTTGGCCAGGCAATCACAACTTCAAACTTTAAGGAATCCAAATGTTTTTCAAATTTTCAAAGATGTCGTATTGACTTTATGGATAGCTCTCGTGATTAGCTTTGACAAAAATTCACTTCCATCCAATTAGGCAAACAATCATTAGCTAAACAGTGTATGCAACGCGCGCATATAAGTCACTCGATAACTGCAAAGGCTTAACATCAATTTTGGTTTACAACAGGGCTGAAAGACGTAATAAGCCAACACACACATAACGTATACACGCATAGCACGAGCCATTATCGCCGAGTAATTTATCAGTAGTGTTGCATAGGCTGGGCTGCGATGGTCGTTTAGGAAAATTCGAAATCAAGCGTAACGAGCCGTACACCAGTCGCTCGACTGCTAATCCTGCTAAATGTTTTGCATAGCTCAGATGATTTGTGTTCTTATTGTAAAAGTGTTATGGCGATCCATTCTGTAAGATAATATTCGTGGATCCGACTGTATTATATGCAATAAGAATGGAAGACTTTTGGCACTCGCGTATACCTTTTAACATCTGCAGAGAGTTTACTAGAGTTTTACGACTTTGGAAGAGGAAAATAATGCGAAGCTTTCGGTTATGTTTCCACGGTATATCTATTCGTAATGTTAGAATCTGTGCTTTGATTATACATTCGGTTCTGTTTATCCGCAGTATTTCGATTATTTCCATACGCACGTTTGTTATGAATGTAAGCATTGTATTTCTGCTAGAATAATCACTGATACCATATAAGGCGCCGGAATAGATCGTAACTAAAGTATATGAAATTTAATTAATTCCATTTGGTCGCGTTGGCCTGAAATAATACCGCCATTTTAGGTTTTGAATGTTGAATGGTGGATTTTTAGATCGATTTCGTTTTCGCGCTGAATAATCATAGGTATGTTGATGGAATCAGATAGCAATTATGGACGGGTGAAATTATAACAACATTATTTGATTCCAGTTGATAAGTTTATACTTATGACTTAATGATGTATTTATAAATATTAACTTTACGTGTAAATCAAAATAGGGATTAATTTAAGCTAACACTTGTAACCTGAACGCGGTTCCAACTTCCAAATCGATTTTACATCGAAAATTTCACGGAGAATTCGCTTTGCGAGCTCGTGCAGCTTTTTGGTACATGTCTAAAATAGCTTCATTAATTAAATAATTAGAAATCCGATTTGGAGCAGTTCACTGCTTCAAAGTTGGGATTCAATCTAATTGAGCGCGAATTGATTAGACATTAATCAAATTCACTCAAAATTCCACCGATAGGAATACACAATTTTAGTTTGTTTCCGTTCTGAAGTATCAAAACACGTTTAGTGCCTCTAAAGGTAAATACAACCGATACATTCCACTAAAAGTTGCTAAATCGGAAACTCGAGCATTCGCGCAAATAACTTCCGATCTAATTGATTTTTTTTTCATCTACCGTTTCTGTTTTAAAACATTCAGCCTCAACTGCCTTTTGCACAATCTACAATCTCCTCACACATACACATGATAGGGTCCTTTCATACAAATAATTATCGGGGGACAAAATTACAACTATCATTGCTCGGCACATACACACACACACACACGCGCGCGCGCGGAAGAAACGAAAAATAAACGCGCGAACAGCATCGTTATACATACAAGACTTTCACTATTTCAAATACGCATGGATGCGTAATATTCGGGTTCGCTGCACGCCATAATGATGCGAACTCGAGCTATAAGCTTCGATAGTACTTTTCGAGCACTACGAGCCGCGAGGCGGGGAGTAAAGTTTACATCGCTCGCACTCAGCTTCTGTGTGGGTGTGTGTTGTATATGGTGCGTGTATTTACTTCATTCTTTGGCAGACGACACAATGCTTTTGTAGGATATACGCATACGAGAAGGCCGCTTTATTGATAATAAACTTTTCGGCGTTAAATGTGGGAGTTGTTTGCTTCCCGCTCTTTAACGACCTTCTAGGCAATAATAATTGGTTGTGTTTTCACAGGGGCCGGGGATAAAAGTGCGTTGGTGGTATATAAACGATGGCGCGGGACTTACGCGCCCTGTAACACACGTTTGCTTTATCCTCGGAGACTTAGGAAATGGTTAAAGTGTGTCGAAAAAAATCTGTGCGGATTAAAATATCAGCTGTTACAAATTGGACACTGTTGTTAATTGCAATTTAGACCGATGGCTACGTAGTGCATATATTTTGACAATGCTTGTGCAAAAAAAAAACGAGACACGGATAGTGCCAATAATTAATATACTTCCGCCTGCCAGTTTGGCAGCTAATTTGAATGACGAATGAATTTTAAAATATCTCTAGCGTAAACCGCTTCTGTGCTATTAATATCTTCAAAACATGATTCGGAATTTACGCGATTTCGATGAATCATCCTTACAGATATGCCACTAAATTAATGCGATTACAAAAAAGTACGATAATCGTGTATACCGTGTCACCTCTGTTCATCTCGATTTCCTGTTACTACAGGTTCTTGATACCCCGCTACCAACTCAACCAGCAGATTTTAAGATTTTCATATGCAGCAAACTGTTAGCAGGAACGGTAACAGCAAGGGTTTGTTTTATTGGGCACGCCGAAATAGCCGTATCTTGACACGATGGAACGCGTAACGAGTACACAGTCGGCATACACGTATCGCGACCCTTGATTCGTGATTACTTCCGATTCAGTGGTCATTTCGGCTAATGTTCGCGATTCCGTCGTTTGTAGGTCACTGGTAAAGTCGAACAAAATATCGATATACTCCTAACTAAAAGTGTCAGACAGCATTCGTTATAAAAGAATTTGGGACAGCGCGTTTAAGTTGACAGCTTTGAGACCTTTGCATTAAATTAGTAAATACTGGCACCTCTTTTTTAATGGGATTTATTTACTCTTCGTGAAAACTTCGTCAAAATCAGCGAAAAAGGGAAACAAAGAAGCAGTACCCGATGTAATGTTCTGATTCAGAACACACGTTGAGCGAAGATTATCTGTGGCGCTTATAGCCACAACCACTAAAGTTGCACTCACAAGCTTACCTCATTATCCGTCAACAATATTACAGCCTATTGATATAAATATAGTATGCAGATACATTGTAGTAATGCCTAAATCTCAGCAAGATATACTCACTTTGGGAAATCATAGGATTGTACGTACTCTCACATGATCTCTGGAAACAATGCATCCGGATATGCACACTTTCTTGTAAAATTATTTAAAATCTTTACCATTATTTCTTCAACTTGGTTAATAACACTTGGGCAGAAAAGTTTGACTTATACCTACTAGTTTATGTAGATGCCCATATTAGATTAAGTGAAAATATATCAAGAACAGCTGCAGATCGATATAATCCATAAAAGTAAATCCTCTTTATACTTGGTTTATTTAAGATATTTTTTAAGCTCCTTAAAAGGAATAAGATCTTCTATGGTCACTCGTTACTTAACTACCGATATCTTCTAAACCGTTCGATACAAGCTGTGCAACCCAACGAGAGAAAAGCAATCATCATCGCGCGCCTGATTACGTTCGATAAAAACCACGAGAGTGCGTAGAAAAAAGGCGAGCACGATACGAGTAATCATTGGTTCAAGGGAAGAGGAGAGCACGAGGCCGCGAGGCACGCGACTGATTCTTCATCGCTCGTCCATTAACCTCGACCTGACTTTATACGCGGCCGATATACACTGGCTCTCCTCTCTGTACGTGGTGCATTTACGAGCAGAGGCAAGAAGCGGCTCGTTTGCGCCGCCAGAGCGCCCGGCCATAAGCTAGCTCATCGACGTCCTCGTCCCTCTCTACGACGTGGGCTGCGCTAGCGAGCGAGAGGGGATCGAGAGAGCTGCGAGAAATGGCGTCTAGCTGAGCTAACTTAAAAACGCCCTCGGGCCACCGACGATCTAACGAATGTCCTCGCGTAAAGTTCCAGAGAGAGAGAGAGAGAGAGAGAGAGGGAGAGTTGAGAGTCCAGCGACGCAGGCGGTACGTGTAGTGATTCGCCGAAAGGGGAGTTAAGACATCCGCGGCCGATGTCGCCGTAGTCGTAGTCGTCGTCGTCGTCGTTCTGGCGTAAGTTTTCCGCCACCTCGATGTCGACCTCGATATCTACGGACGTAACTGTAACGATAGAGAGAGAGAGAGAGAGAGAGAGAGAGAGAGAGAGAGTGAGATAGAGAGGATGGCTGCTGAGAAATAATCGTCGCGACGACCCGAGGAAGGAAGACGCGGCTGGCAAAAGTCGAACAGCGATTTTTAAGGGGCGTGACGGACCGTGTGGCAGCACCGCTTTATACGGATATGTGATATTGTTCGTGAGTGTGCGCCGAATGGGCGAACAGAAAATCGGCACTTCTCACCACTTGCTGCTGCAGTGACGTGCGAGATGCGATTCTCAGTGTTGGCGCGCGACTCTTTGCGAGGTAACCGGTGGACAGGGATGGGAATGCCGGTGAACTGTTTGTGGACCCGGGGATTCCCGACATACTGTGAATATACTTGGCTTGCGCGTCTTTTCGAGGAGTTTTTACCGAGCATTTTCAAAAGTGCGAATCGATGATATTTTCACTCATTCGATAACACGGAGGTTGATTTCATTCTATTTCCTTTTTATTAGCTTTACAAAAAAAGGTACTGAAATGAGTTTTAGATTCAATGTATTTCATTGGAATGCTGCGAACTAGAAATCGTATCGTGCAATTATGAAATGGCAATCTCTTTGAACAGCGATTTTTATGTACATATTCTATCTTCTGTGTAAAATAAAATGTTGCATAAAAAAATTTATAATTTTGATTTTGCATTTTGTGCGAAAACGGAAATTGGTTAATTAATAAAAGCTATCGAATTCTACTACAAACATACTGGCCCTGCTATTGTAATAGTGTAGATTAAAAAAATGTTGAGCTATTCATACCGTACGTTTAATACAGCAAAGAACGAATAAAAAGGTCAGCTCTCCATTTTAATCAAGTTTTTCCAACCTATTCTGTAATTTAGGTCAGTTTTAATTATATTTATTAATGTACCCATCGATTTAGAACATTGAATGGGTAATTTTAAGCATATATAGCTTTATAAAATCTTAATTACAGCAAACAGTGAGGCAAAGAATAATCTTTAAAAAAATAATGTCAATCTAGTTCATTCTGATCCGTATTCAATACCCAACCCCAATCACGCTTGCAATGATTCAAACCCAAACTCAACAACAACAACTTGCTCACAGAAAACAAAACATATACAAACGCATCATCCAAAAAGCAAAAAGTAGAAACCATCCATCAAAAGAGCAAGCGCATACCAATCCACCGAGTAACTCGCAAATAAGACTCCCGAGCTATGTACCCTCATCCCCTTATCAATGCAGCGCATATGCAATCAACAAAGTTGTTTAGCCCGCTTAAAAGTCCGCGCTCGCACTGTCTTCCGCTGTTAAGCAGACACAAAAGCGAGGTATATACATATATAGGGCAAGAGCAAGGAGCGCAGCGGCAGCGGAGCTTGGAAGGCGCAATTGTTTCCGATCGCCATTCACTCCCCGCGTCCATTGTGCTGCGCACGCGCTCGCGTCTTAATCTAGTCGTCCTCCTTCCTATACATATGTAGTAGAGCTCCCCTATAGCAGCAGCAGCAGCGGCACTCGTTATCCGTCGCTCAGGCAACCAATAACGAAGCCAATGAGAAACATTTCTCTCTCTCTCTTTCTCTCTTGTCATTGTTTCACATCGGTCCAAGCTTCTTTATTCGAGCCACGATCTAATCGACGCGGACGAGAAGGACTGCCATCGCTGCTCTCTTCGTTAGCGGGAAAAGGGTACCGCGAACCTCTTTACCTCCAGTAATTATGTAGTTTGTATCGCGGACAGTTCGCGCGCGTCTCTACCCACCGATAATCCCTATGGGCTCCAGCTTTTGCTATTATACTTCCTTATTTTTTCTTTCGGTTAACCTTTGTAAGAAAGGCGCTTTAATCGCATTCCACGTAATTCCATTGCTCCGACCCTTTTTCTCGAACTCTTCTATCTTTTTCTTTTATTGAAACTTGTGATGATTATGTAGCTGGTACTCGAAGAGATGTAAAAAAGGATCGAATGTTTTATGTTGTGTCTAAATTAGCCTCTTTTTCTTTCAGAGAGACGACCCGACCTATTTTACATATTAGGTAGAGTTCGAATTCTGTTATTGGCAAACCAAATTATAATGGTGAGATAAATAATCGCAGCGGGGGTCGTGAGGACTTATTTTAGCGACATATACGATAAATTACCCGTGAAGTTTATAATCCGTCTTTTTAATCACTTGGCCTGCCTTCCCGCATAAATACACGCTTTAAGTGCTGCTAAACCTCCGCGACCGCGCATATTTTAATAATTTCCGAAACAACTGGAAAGTTTGAGCAGGAAAACCACTGGTTATAATGATATTGCTTGGGAATTTGAAATTTTCATTAAAATGTCCCTCGCGAGCTCGTATATATATATATATATATGAAATTAATTAGTCCCCGCGTAACTGGGCGACAAAAGACCATAACCTCGTCAAAAATTAAACTTAAAAATATTATAACGCCCGTATCGCGCGCTGAATTCATAGTTTACCCTCGTGCACCAACTATAATATTATATAAATCAACTTTTTGAACGTGTTCGCGGTTCAAAACTTGCAAATTGCCGCATATAGCAAAATATATTTGATCGATGATATAATCGCTAATTGCATTGCGCAACCGTGTATATATATATACGAGTGCGTGCGTGTACTACACACGTACGTATATAGCCGCGGTAACTGTAGAACCCCCAAAGTTTCAAATACACGCGCTCCACCCGCCGACATTCGGATTAGCAAATATATTTCGATTTGACTCGCACTGAGTTTGAGCGGAAGTATACATATACATATATATCGCCACTTGAACAGAAACAGAAAGAGGGGAAAGGGCGGAGGAGGAGCACTTTTAATTACGAAAATAAAATGCAATTCGGTCGGTGCGCGCATACACTCGTTAATCCACTGTGAGAATCGCATATCCGCACTGGTTAATGCGTAAAAAAGAGTCGAGTATCCGTTCGCTTTTTATATACGCGTTTGCTCTCTTTACTTTTTTTATTTCTATATGCAACACATGAGCGACGATAACGCAAAAAATTAGCTGTATGAAATTGGACTATAAAAGCCATTACCTGAGTCTCTCTCTCTCTCTCTCTCTATCGTTCGCTCTGTTTTTTTTCATTGCGGTTCATCGTAAATAATGCACTCTGTTGGACGGTACTGCCGCGGCTGCTGCTGTGTTGTATTTACGGTAACGAATTACCATAATACGCTCGTAAATTATGGGAGAGCACCAGCAGAGTCGCTACGATGCATCGCGGTCCAGACTTTATCGCGAAAAAATTGGAGAAAATCCTCTGATGTGTGTGTGATTTTGGCCGGGGCAAGGTCCGAAATTTTGGGCCGAGCCGAGTACCCTAAATAAATATCCGCGGCCTCCGCTGCGTTATCTCGGTTTTTTAATTTTTAATCGCCGTTCCTCCTCTGCCACCCCCACCTCCCCCTCCACGCATATATATCGTTTGCCGTTTAATTTATTAGTCGACAGAGATTCGACTCTTTTTTAATCTTTATCGCAATTTCGCTTCTTGAAAATTGCTCAGCGTTTATGTGGCTTTTGTCGATATATTTGCTTTTAAAACCATTCTTTTCTCTCTTTCTCGCTTGATATTGATATCACAAAGAGAATAAAGTTTTTATTTTATTAAATCACGTTTAATTATTTTGATCGGATTCAATATGTTTACCACTGAAATTCAGAAATATGATATTATACTTTAAAAATCTTTTATACTTTTTTTTATAAATTATTAAACATTAAATAAATAATCAAAGGAATTATAATGAAGTGGCAAATGTTAAATTGCCAATTAAATACTTTTTTGTCGACCAATGCATATTCAATGCAAATAATACCAATAAACATGTAAATAATCAATCAAATAATTAATTATTTATACAGATCCCCGCATTTTCCAACGACATCGTTACATGCGAATTATTCAATTTTTAATGTAGGCTCGTTAATTGATATCGTTTTTATATCAATTAACATTTGTTCGTTCACAAGTAGGTTAAAAACAATCAACAATTCTCACACCTAGTATTCCTCAGTACATAATACAAAAAAACAAATCAATTGATTTTTGCCATCATACTAACGAACCTTTGTTTTTCTCCTTTGTTTCATGTACCTGCTGCCGCCAACAACGCACCTGCAATCATCGACACTTCTACTGCTGATTGTTTAAAAAAAAACATAATAACTCTGGATCAACACGAAACGTTAATCGCGCGCTATTCGCTTTTCATAATCCAATGCACACATTCCCATCTCCATCTCGAATATAATATGCGGCAACGTCGGACAAACTCGCGTACTCGCTATCGCGTTTGAATTCCGATGCCCGAACTTTCCATCCGCTATTTATGCACGCGGTCTGTACCTGCACCTCCGATCCTAAATACAATGCTCGGTATACTTTACTCATTACCTCTTACTGATCTTTGTCGTTCGTCGACCGGCTTTACGCACGCGTCACTCACATGTACTTTATCCCGCGAAAATCCACCGGAACCGTCACTCACCGTACTTCCTTTTCTGACATTTCAATTAATTTTCTCGGCTTTCGGCCGCTTCGAACGACTACGTACACGAAACGTTAAAATTCATCTTGGTCGTATCGCTAATTATTATCCCAAACCCACCGCGTGGATATGCTTTATAAACGTCAATTTCATTCATGTGAAATACGGGCTTGCGGGGGAAAAATGTAGCTCTGTTGTCCGGGACGCTGAAGACGTACCAGCGGGCCTCCTGCAACGAGGAGTGGATGACGCTCAAGTGTCCGCTCGGCACGGCCATCCTGGTAGCGGTCGCGCGATACGGCCGCGCCACTATAGATGGCAGCGGCAAGTGCAGCATCACCGATCCCATGATCGTTGATAATCAGGTCAATGCCACGTGCTCCTGGCCCAGCTTTCAACAGGTATTTGTAGCTTTTAGTTTTAAGTTTTTAGTTCGATTTTAAGAATATGCTTTGACGAAATGAATGATTTTTGAAAGAGCAAAGCATCAGTTGGTGTTTTCTATAGGCAGAATGAATAAAAATTATTTTATTATATAGAGTGCATTGATGTCGTTATGTTTAAGAAAAATGTATCTTTTTATGGATGGAATACATAGAAAATTCAATGGGATTAAGAACAGCGAAGGTAAAATAGGTTGAATATTATTAAGTGACTATGATCGAATATAGTCAGACAAACATTTACGGCTGTCAAGAGCATTATAATTTTAAAGTACAAAATAACATATTAATTTTTAATGTATACGACAGCGTGTATTATATTTTCAGATACGTAATATGAAAAAATTGTATTTTTTTTTCAATATCTTTTTTACAAAACGATCTAAAATAGTTACATAATTTTGAGGCGTACATTTTATAATAACAATTCATAAGAACATGAAAATCTCATTTGTCTGTAGGTCAAACTAAAGCTTTATTTATATGATCACAGTATTAATATAAGATGTCATCTTTGTCAATCACAGTAATAGGTATTAGGAAAAAGTCGGTACTTTCAAGCACCAGCAAACTTGAAATGCGCTAGTACGAATCGATCAGACTGCACGTGCCAATAAAGCCTGCTCAAAAGCTCCACAAAAAGAGCGACAACACCACACATCTCTTCCTTTTTTCACATGTATTTATTTCTCTTCATAACTGTCTGCTCTTTTTTTTGCCCTTTCTCCGTTTCACATTCTTTCATTCTCTCTCTCTCTCTCTCTCTCTCTCTCTCTCTCTCTCTCTCTTTTGCCTCTTATATGAACGGAAAAATCGGAGTGCCCTCTCGGGTCAGTTGGTCTCGCGAGCGAGTGCAGATTTTAAGCGACGCGTCGTTTTAAAAAAGAAAGAGAGAGAGTACGAGAGGGATGGGGGGGAGGGAGTGGTTTACAAGCTCGGCCAAATTTAGCTCGAAGAAATTTTTCGCTCGCTGAGCACACGACGACATTCCCGTGACTTTTTCGCCTCGATTCTCGTACTGGATGTTCTCTTTCTCTTTCCCTCTCGCTCACTCTGACTCGCGACTGCCTTGCTTTCGCTCCTTCTAGTTTCGTCTCTCTTTCGCTTTGCCGTGTCTTCCGCCTTTTTTGTCTTTATCCCGCTTTACTTTTTCGCCACTAGATAAGAAATGCTTTTATTATGTCAGCGCACAATAGTCACTGTTTCATCTTAGCTTTTAACGGTGGCTATGCTTGCTTGCAGAGACGAAACTTTACTATCGATGGAATCATTTTGCGAGTGTTTTCAACGGAAAGATGTTTGGAACGGTTTGCCTGTCTATTTAAATTAATTTTGGATATTTTAATCCAGGGTTTCATAGCATTCCATCGATTAATTATAAAACGTTTGACTCGAATTTGATGAACTTTGCGGAGCAATAAAATACTACCGCTAAATTTGAATTTGTATTCAATAGTACTCTCAGCGTGTGTAATTCAATCAGCCCCAATGAATTTTCATAAATAGAACAATTCCAAACGAATGACTTCAATAGGCCGGCAAAGTGTCACACTCCTCTGTTTACCGTACATATTACACCGCCTGTCAATTGGTTGCCGAGTGTAAATCCAACGCGCACTCTTTACCGGGGCGTTTAATGAGCGGTGCTTGATTGCCGTCCGATCCCGTTTCAGCTTCCGATGATCCGCGAGAGACCGGCACCGCGTGGCCAATTTAATTAACACGTTACAGACACACACACACACACACATATATACCGACACAGAGGAAGAGAGAGAAACACACAGTTGAGAGAAGGGCGCAGGCGCCTATGCATGTAGTAATCCAACGTCAACTTAATTATTTCGAGTACACGCACACAAACATACATGCGCGCGCGCGCAAGAGCCAAACTCTCATAGAGCTTGCTTAAACATACCGAACGATACACGACGCGAACTTGGCAGACAATTGGATTACGATTCCGCTTTGTTAAGAACTTTATGCGAAAGTTAAGCATGTAAATGATGTTGGGATGTCTTTGTGTGTGTGTGCGCGTGTGTTTGTCTTGCTGCGTTACGCCGGTAAAGCTGTCGAGTTTTAGATAAATAA
Organism: Megastigmus stigmatizans; assembly: GCA_900490015.1. Taxonomy (NCBI): domain Eukaryota; kingdom Metazoa; phylum Arthropoda; class Insecta; order Hymenoptera; family Megastigmidae; genus Megastigmus; species Megastigmus stigmatizans. Next base: position 20,673 of record UELV01084000.1, on the reverse strand, counting down.
TTCTATTGTAATGTTTCTTGAGGTGAGTGTATTTATTCTAATATTTTTGCGTGAACGATTGTGATGCCTGATTTTTTAATTGATTACGACGACGCTTCAACGTTGACGTCAATCTTAGTAATTAAAGCTCTCGATATTACAATGGAAAATAATGTTGCAAACAAATGATTAAATTAATTAAGATAGGCACGATTAACGTAAATTAATGGAAACACCTTAACTCCGACTGAACATCGGGAAATAACGATCTCGATAAAGAGCTGCAGCATTTCAATATTAATTCAAAACACAAGAATTCGTTTATAAATTCACGTTCTGTTAAGTAATTTCACGTAACAACGCAACAATAAGGAGAAACTACACATTTCCATTGTGAAACGTCAGTTGGAATATTCTTCTAGCGCATGCATCATCGTGCGCCTACCGAAACGCGCCGCACAAAGGCATCGCTATTGCGCAAACGAATATCTCATCTTAAAAGCAGAGAGGTGGATTATACCCGAAGAGAGAACAGTTTTGTCCCCTACCCAACAATAATATTAAAATGACTCGCAGTCTCTCTCAATTTCTCTGTCTCTCTTGCTGATATAGACTAGAGGAAAAGGCGCATTTTCCGGGGCAGATGTTTCGAAAGAGAGAGAGAGAGAGAGAGAGAGAGGGAGGGGGAAGATCGGATTTGTTTTGCACGGGTGTCGTCATTTAATCTGCCGAGGAAAGGAAGAAGAAGAAGAGCAAAAGCTAAAGTAAACACGCCACGATGCACCTGACTTCAAGAGTAAACCTGCGAAATCGTTGGACCTTCAGAGAGGCGCTTTTTCTGGCGCTTTCTCTCTCCTTTTTCCACTATATACCTCTCGAGAGACGGCCCAAAAGCAAAGACGCGCCACCGAGAAAGAATTCATTTTCGAAAGTCTGTGCAGCGCGCCCCGGCCGTGATTGCACGCGCGCGAAAAAGCAGACTTTGACGTTTGATTCCGGCTCTTGAATTCGAGCTATACCGTTTTGATGATGGTAAAGGTGTTTTTCTTTTGGTCGTACTTTGCGCTTGTAAGCGGATTATTTCAACATGGCGTTATTTTTCACACAATCGACCTGTACGATATGGTGTCTCGCGTGTTACTTGTAAACTAATATTTTTAAAATATAAGTGGGGATTAGGATTCTATTTCGATTAATTTCCTATTTAAAATCAATTTAACATTATTGAAAAGTACCTACTATAATCGTTTGTAAATATATCGAAGATCAAAGATAACGTAGAAAAATACTTTAACTTTGATGACCTGTTAAGCTGGGCTTAACAAAAGGAAAAACTTAATAATTTATAATTCAAAATTTAATTTTAAAGAAAATTCTTACCTCATTAAAAGAAAAAGAAATACTTATAATATATAATAACAAAATCATCTGTAAGTTCTACCAAAGTCTTAGGAACGCGAGCGTCCCTTATATTTGAGATACAGACAGCAGTGAAGTCGGTAAAGCAGCAACAGTATTCTTTTTTTTTTCATCCAATCTTTTTACGGATCGGTGATATCGCGAATCGAGGAAGTCAAGCACATTTGGATCCTCTCAATGCACCCGAAGTATTTTGGTGGAGCTTTTGTCAAAAAGGCCTGAATAAAAGACGGTACGTACTGCTTTGTGATGCGATTCGCATTCCATTTGTACATGTCGTGAACATTCGTTTCTCTCCTAGCCTCTCTGGGCTCCCGCCGTTTCCTGTCAGATAATTGCTGGACAATTGCGGTATTATGTACCGGAAATAAAAATTGAAAAGTTTCTTTGATAATATTATCGATATGTAAGATATATTTTAAATTTCTTTTGTTTGATGATGATTTTTTTTAGTAAAAATCTATCATCCTCGCATTTATAGAAAGATAAATTCTATATAATCAATTGGTCTTACTAGAATTCTTTTCACGAAGTAAAATAAGTATAAAGTGAAGAATGGAGAATCTTTTTCTAAAATGTTGAAATTTTCTTCACTAAGAGAAGAAAATCCTTGATAAAAGTTATAGCATTAAGAATCAGTAGATTGAGTTCTACATTTATTCTCTTTCTTTTACAGAACGCTGTATGGATTACATCAAAGACAAAAATGGGACAAAAGAGATAGAAATTTATTTATTTGTAGTTGAATTAAGAAGAAACTCTTTTCGAAAAAATTGCTTAATTGCACGTTAATGGCATCCAATCCCTTTAATGTACTAAATTCTATTTAAGGAATCATACAAAATCAATAATACCGTGAAATGTTAACGGTATCTGTTTTTCTTATTAAATAAAGATAATGAATTCGATTAAATATCTCAATGTCTAAGTCACTTAAGAGATACGTCATCTATCCTCAAAAACATCCACTGTGAGAGAAAGATATACATATATATGTAGAGAGAGAGAGAGAGAGAGAGAGAGAGAGAGAGAGAGAGAGAGAGAGAGAGAGAGAGAGAGAGAGAGAGCGAGGGCGATGCTATCGAAAGTTGCACGAAAGTTCGTGTACCTCTGCTGGCAAGATCAATAATTCATACATAAACTCCGGAGCTCGCGACCATTATTAGAACTCTTGATTCCTCATCGAGATACGCGAGCGGATAGGAGTAACTCCGCGCGGGCAGCCGAATCGGGACATGGAATATCGAAAAGCGGGACCGAAAAAAAAGTGGGGGGGGGGGGACAAAAAGAAAAACTGGGACAGCTCGCACAATGTCGTCGTCCATCGACGACGAAATATCTTGTATTCGCTCTCCGTACAGATTAATCCGATATTACCGAGTTTCCCACTCCCTGCACACGCATAGACACTCAGGTTTTCCGATATTGTTTGCTCATCTCGCGTGTCGTGTATATACGGTATATATCTCTCGTAATTCCTCGATGACCAGTGCAATAGAAATCTGGCGGTTCATTGAGACGCGATATCGATTTCATATTTCACGCTACGCTGGTGTTCTGTGTTATGTGCGAGACCACAAAGTTCGCCCGTGTATACACACAGGACCGGGGGATTTTTATTTTTTGAATTTCTCCTCCTCTACTGTTTTTTTTTTGTTCACTGCGTACTCTCCCTCGCTCCGTGGTATCCGTTTATTTGTATCCTCTTTCCGGCTTCGCTGCGCGCAACTCTTCAACTGTACCCGCGCCGACGACTCGAAATGTATGTACAGGCGTGTATTAACTTTGTCTATTTCGAGTTTTCCTGGGGACGTGCTTCTTGAACTACATTTTTGCCTCGCATGTGATTTCTTCAGCTCGACGCACCGTTTCGATCAATTCCGTTGTCAAGTTTTTTGGTAATTAGGTTGGATGTTGTGTTTAGTTTATTTCAGTTTCTTAACAAGGTTGGAAATTGTTATATTGGAAAAATTTATTGATTATAGCAATTTTTAATTGATTTCCTAGTAGTATTTACTACACTGTTTTCTCCGTGTACGAGAGTTGGAGATAAAATTAATTAATAACAAAGACTATCTGCGATGTTTAGTTTGATTACATTTCGCTTCCTCAAATGTTACATCGGACAATATTTGGTTTCCTCAAAGCTATTCCATTTAATAAACCGCGTATTGTTCTGGAGTATAATAAACTTTCAACAAAAGTTCATTATGCAATATCCCATATTAATTATTTTCTTCGTTCGAATTAACGAGATGCGCAAATAATCGATGTGTTTGCAAGTCACACGCATGATTTTAAAAACACAAAGTGGAACACATTGAATATGGTCAGCCCACATCCACGCCAACCTTCATTTAAAAACCGAACAATTTTACGTTTTAATAAATTCTCTTTAGAAAATCAATTTAGCATGCAATCGGTGTTCATTTACTAGTTAAAATCAATTATAAATAATGGCTCAATGAATCGATCTGCCTCTCCGACGCGCATTAAAATTCTATTACAATCGACAAAGAAAATAAAAAAAAAAAGTTCTTTCCCCGTCTTCATTTACAAAGTGGTCGACATTAATGGTCGAACAGGTGACATTTGCTCTCTACTTCCCGAATTTCATTTACTCCCATCTCGCACGAGCGACAACTAAAGAAATGTGCGCCATCATCGAGGCCTTTTTCTACCTGTGCGCATGTAAAATGGTTTTTCCACGTGTCGGCAGTTTCAATCTTATACGGGTGGAAATTCACGAGACCCCTCTCCGCCGGATATGGCTTCCGCGACAAGAGCAACGCGATGGCTCGCAATTTCTTGGGGAAGTAGCCGGCCATTTATTTTCGAAGCGTTGAACGACCAGACCTCGCGCCATCGAGAACTGGACACCGGAGTCACAACTATGCTTTTTCACGCGCGAATGACGCGGCCGGGTTGAAAGACCCTTCGCCATATCTCTCCAGACGTATAACCAGCTACTCAACTCGCAAGATCAGTTTCCTGAACTCGTCCTCTTTTTTTTTTAATTTCGCTTTTATCTTTTCACTGATTGTGGCCCATTATTATGCCTTCCGATTAAGCAGTCAAAATTATAAGCGCACAGTAGTGCAAGAATCGAGATATATTTCGGGTAAAATATTCTGGAATAGTTGATTCGTTAAAATTGATAGAGGGTATACGACTTTTAAGATTTTAATTGGATTGAAATTGCATTTAGAACGCATAGGAAAACATTGGAAATTTAATTTACTCAATCAATATTTTCGTTATTTTTTATAATAGAAAAATACTAGAATATATATATATATATATATATACTCGTATATATATTATGCACATTATTATTTTCTGTGCTAAAAAAATGTAAGCAGGTTAAATTTTGCAGTTCCTCTATTCTTCATAAAAAAAATCATGAACATTTTGCATAAACAAATATTTTTGTACACGGCAACAAGGAAATTCGCCATATATCATAACTAACATTTCGACAGCTACACATCCTTATACGTACATCCAGCAGAAATCCTATAGCACTGTAATTCGCGGAATCGTTTCTATTTCAAAAGGGCAGCTCTAGGCAGCAGCAGCAGACACCATTATGATGTCATTAGAGATCGTCGGAAGCACGATTTCTACGTGTTCAATGAGCCGCGACGCGCCGCTGCCGCCTGCCGCCAATGTATTTATGTAATACGTATAACTATCTCATGTAATTGGCTCATATGTACGTGTATTATATTTTCGATCCCTGCCAAAGATCGACAGTCACGCGCCAGCTCCAGTCGAACGTGGTATTCTGCTAATAACGCTTAATGAGATATCTTTCACGTTCCCTCTCGTAACCCAGAGAAAGAGAGAGAGAGAGAGAGAGAGAGAGAGAGAGAGAGAGAGAGAGAGAGAGAGGGCATGCATAGGAGCCGACAGTCTATATGTGTGTGTATGCCGCTCAATAGAATGAGCAATCGAGATAATTTAAAAGTCAATTAATCGCATTGAGGCAAAGGTAAATTGGGACATTAAGCGCATTTATCAAGCTCTAATCCTCTCCTCTCGGAGAGATCGATATTTTTAGGGAATTGTAGATAGTTTCTCGTTTTGTGGATTCGAAGAACTGCTAGCTTTAATTACGCTGCAAGAGATGGTCGATAAACGTTTTAATGAAAGGTATAAAAGATGAGCGCATTGGTTAAAAAAATTCACAGGAATATTTCACCATAAGGGACGAAATATAAATGGTGTCTAATGCTTTTTAATATTTTTTTTTGTGTGAAAATGTTAAGGTCGGAAAGATTCCTTACGTTAAGGTCGGGATTTATGTATCTAATGAATATATAAATCTCTTCTGCTTTCTTCAAAGCTCATTTCACGTTCCTTTCTAATATTTTAACTTGTCGATTTGTCTGTTATTCAATTAATTGGAATTGGTAAGAGGAATTATGAATCTATATCTATATCTTTGATTATAACTTTATATATTTATTGTTTTAAGTAATCTTGGTTGATGTTATTAAGCTTATATGACTTATCGGGGTTTTAATTAATTGGAGAAATATACTGAACAGTCTCAGGAGGTGGGGGG
>UELV01084000.1:2325-14685 GCA_900490015.1 Megastigmus stigmatizans | reverse complement strand
GCAATAAGGGATGCACTAGAGTGAGCAGCATTTTTACTTTTTACCTTACCGTTAAAGTCAGTATTATCGCACGAAAATTTATAAAGCTAGATACTAATTATTTAATATCTATTGAAAATGTTATTAAAGGTCAATCATAAAATGAAAATTCGCTGATTTTTAAAATGACTGATGATTAGTATATAAATATTTAAATTGCTTGATTTTTAAAAATAGTAATAATGCAGTACACCAATTTTTTTTAGTGAAACCTATATCATTCGCAGTAATATCCTAAATTTTTGAAAATAAAATCTGAGTTCATATGATACATAATACATTTTTGATTTAAATGTAAATAAATTATTATATTACGTTATCTTGTCCTCAAGATCAAATAGTAGTAACGTCAGTTGCGGATCCAATTCACAGCATTTTCAGAGTTTTATGTAAATAAAAGGATTTTTTATTGATATGCTTTTGTTTAGCTATCAGTCGTATTTTCATTACGTTTCTTGCTGTGATCCAAGTCTCACGTAAAACGCAAAAGTTTTAATTATTCGGAAAATGTCATCTGACAGTTCAAGAAGATCTTCAAGACCTCAAACACGACCTTATGGACGACGAAGGGACGACGAGCTCGATAAAAAATTTGAGGAGATCGTAAGAGAAATGCGAAAGCGTAAGCTACGTCATCGTTTGCATTCCCGCAATCATTGTTACCGCTCTTACTCTCGATCTCGTTCAAGAAGCTATGATCGTCACCGAAAAATTCAACGTTACCGAAGAGAGTGGTCTAGCAGCAGCTCTAATTCAAATTCACTATCGAGCGAGTCAGAAAGCGGCGATGTGCGTTTCCTGCGAGGAACGTCGCGCCAGAGTCCTGACGTTACTTCACGTGAGAAGCTCGAACAGCACAAAGATGATGCCGAGCGTACCCTGCGAGGTACGTCACATCATAGCTGTGGTTATCTGAATACCTAAAATAGGAAGCATCCAGTTTCCAAAGCTTACAGAACAGAACAGAGAGATTTGGCAGTGGTGCGAACTAAGAGACGTATGGATATTTGCTTCATATATAAAATCGTATGAAAATTTCGAGGCAGACCGAGCATCTTGTACCTTACCGCAAGATACTGAATGGAAACTAGCTCATTTCGCTTTTCAAAAAATTAGAGATAAATTCGGCAATATCGAAGTTGATCTTTTCGCTAAAAAATGTAATTCTAAACGCAATATTTTCTGTTTATGGTTCACTGATTTAGACGCGTTAGCAGTTGATGCATTTACAATATGTGTGTTATCTCGTCCGAAGAGTTCAAAACCCACCCTACCCAAAAATAAAATACCCAAATTACGATTTATTATTATTAAAGCTCTAAAAGTAATGAAAATACGACTGACAGCTAAACAAAAGCACGTCAATAAAAAATTCTTTTATTTACATAAAACTCTGAAAATGCTGTGAATTGGATCCGCAATTGACGTTACTACTATTTGATCTCTTCGAACAAGATAACTCACATAATTATGATCGAACTTCACTTACAGGTAAGTTCGTTTGATCATTAATTCTCCTTCGATCAAGGCATTTTATGGAAATTAGTAATGCGATAGCTAAGAAAGAAAGAGGATAGCAAAAACAAAAGATAAAAATAGTATATCGTGTCACTGAAAATAAATTGAATTAAAAGGGATGGCTTGCCCTTAGGCCGTTGGAGCTACACTTGGCGCCTTTTGGTTATTTGCTAGGAATTGTGTCGTCTGCATCGACGTGAGAAGAAGTTCAATTCCGAGAAGACATTAACGTTTGCCAATTTTATCGCCATCGTGCCTTATTCGATTTACAACCATTTTATGCAATTAAATGCACCCCCTCCTACCCAGTGAACAGATGAATAAAGTAGGTATTAGTTACTACAAAGTTCAAAGTAATTTGGAGTTGAGTTTCCGAACATTTGCACTTTTTTCCCGTTCGGTATAAAACTCGATCAATTGCAGTTCATTTAATTAATGTAAACAATTGCTCTAATGCTATCGGCACTTAATTTAACGGTACAAAATCCGTATTTTCATTACACTTAAATGTGTAGTGTATAGAATAGCATTTACTTTATAATCTACACATACTATAATACTTGGAAATTAATTTATGCGCAGAATTTTTCGGTCCTCTATACTTCGACATTTCTAGCTTTTTTTAAAATTTTTAACTGTACCAAAACAACTTATTCATAAATTCATCTTCTCCTGCAGTTAAGCAAGCAAACACTGCACAATTCAGAAGTCCACTAATAATCAAGCGTAGACGTAAACATTAATCCTCGTTTTTCTCATTGCAAACGAGCCATAAATCGAGCCCTTACAACCAACCCCACAAGCCGTTTATTCGTCGTTGCGAATGAAAGAAAGAGATAGAAAACGCTCGGCTGCACTCCACCTGCTCATCCTCTACCGATTCGATGATGGTCCGCTTGCGAAGGAGCCGCTAATGTAACAAGCCCAGCCCGTCGTTATGCCCAATTCGTACATCGTGTAGAAGGCTAGAGGGAGAAAAAGAGAGACTGTAATGGCCGACTTAATTCTTCGCCTGCAACGAGCTGCTGCCCGCGAGTGACGCTACTCGTAATGGCTTGTTCATCTACTGCTCTTTCTCTCTCTCTCTCTCTCTCTCTCTCTCTCTCTCTCTCTCTCTCTCTCGCCCTATCTTTTCCCATCGCCGTTCGAGAATTCATTCGCGGTGAGTTATTGGATCATAAAACCGCTGGATAAGCCGTGAACCGACGACGTGGCCGAATTCAATTGTGATTCCCAGCGGGGAGAGAAATGTTGTAACAGTCTTTACGGCGACTTGGTTATATTTTCGCGGTGCAGAACGGAGAATGAGAGAAACGTCACTTTATGCGAACCACCGCGTGCGTACAGCTCTTTTATGTGCGCATTAATTGTTCTGTCATTCGAAAATATGGTGCGCGTCTAAATTACGGGAATATAAAGCTTTCGCGAAATTATAATCCTCGATTATTCTATGGGCGAGGCGGCCGATGCGCACAAGCTAAAAGGAAGTTTAATTACGAACGTTCGTGGCTTATAATGCGTCCTTTAATTCGGCCAATTGTGAATTTATACAAATTTACTTTCTAAATAACAAATCGTATAAATATGTACGGACTGCAGTGACAGCGTTCATTAGCTGTTTGATTATTAAATAGGATGATAAATGTGTTTGAAGCCGGTATATTTAAACTGTTAATCAACAACAAGCAAGTAATTAACGTTAAAAGAAGAAATGAGCCTCACGGATAAAAATACTCTAGGTAGGTCAGATTTAATTATCCGCACGAAGTGAAGAATTGAAATTATTTCTTGGAAGTTAGCTATTTTCTGAGAGTTTTACGTCAGGGGAGGGGAGCCGATGCTGAACCGCGCGGCATTCTACACTTTGCGCCTGCGACGCTTTTACGAGCGACGTACCGAGAGGGCTTGTACTTTATATCTATATACTGTCATGGTGTTACTGGGCGGCGAATCCCACGTGACATCCCACCACTTCCTCCAGTTGGAGTGTCTTTTTTTTGCTCCACTTGCGCGTATACTCGTTCATGCTTGCATTTGCGTGTGTGTGTATATATATATATATATAAGTATTGGGGCTGGGCCGACGGATGGAGGAGACTTGGATGTGCACGGTGACAAATGAAGAGTAAGGATTGAAAGGATCAACGATGGAGAGTGCTCTTTTCGCGGTTTCGTGACTTTTGTGTTTCGGGAAATAAAAGTCGGATGTTTGTAAAGCAATTTATTATTTACATTCTTTTTAGATGTTGAACAACTTGATTACTTCACCGCGTATTTATAAGATTTATTGATTTCAATAATTATTTTCTGAGAAATACAATATATACTGTTACGAACGAGTTGAATGTAAAGTGCGACATCGTGACAATGCCAAAACACGACATTTTCATGTTTATCAAAAGAACAATGAAAGCTATTGTCCTAATTTGTGACATCTCAAAATGTAGATAATTTAAAGCGTTTCAAATAATCTATTTGGGCTCTCCGCGATCCTAGAGCTAAGTTCGTAGTTCGTGAAAAAACATTCGGCGCAGCTGTCGTCCTTAGGTTCGTCAGTGCACTGTTTATAGTACACGTATTTTCACCCGTTCAATCTAAAGGAATAGGTCCTCTGCCCTATCCTTGCAGCTTTTACAGTTTCATTATTATTCTCTTCTGTGGAGATTTCAACAACCCTGTCTTTATCGATAGGTGTCGCATTGGGTTTTATATACTCTTGGATGATTTGTACTTCAGGGAGTCGCTGAATTTCTCGGATAATCTCTATTTTTGGACTTCGTTATATTTCCTGGAGAGGTACTAGGACGACTCTCCTGAAAAACCGCTCGTTTGAAATTATACGCGGTTTGGTTCTTTTTAGGTTTATATTTTCTCGCGTTCTCTTTTTCTATACGGAAAATGCAAGTCTGTTAAAGTAACCCGTTTGCGTCACAGATTTTACATACTTGAATGTGTACTTTTATCCAGTTCTACTTAAAGTGTGAATGCAATTCACAACTTTTTCAGCATTGAAATGATAACTCAGAATTAATTCTCTTTTGAAAATTTAATCTCGCACAGCTTTAAAAGCAAGCCAATTAAAAGTCAAATTTAATAAAAAAAATAAGAAGGGAATAGAGAGAGAGACAGAGAGAGAGAGAGAGAGAGAGAGAGGAAAAAGGCGAACGCAGAACTGGAAAGTGCGAGAGGAGTCTCCGCGTACCGGATTTCGAGTAATTAAAAGCTGTCTCTTATTTCTTTGCGAAGCAGGTAGAATTGGTTGAACGCAATTTCCTCGCGTTGGCACTCTAAAGAGTCAAGAGGAGCTGCTTTTCTGTATGACAACTTTGGAAAGTTTCCTTTTGGGGAAAATGAGAAAATTACCCTACATCACCGGCATACGCCTTATCTTTTCGCAAGTCCAAAAACGTGGTCATGTCGCACAATAACGCGTTTCGCCGCTGTCAAAACTTGTATTATCGAATTTTCACGTGCCCCGAGCTTTTTCATACGGAATGCAAAAGCATATTTTAACTAAATCCGGAACTATTTAGAAAGTTTAGAATTGGTACAATCTATGAACGATAATAATTAAGCATATTATATGGTTTTCAATAAGGTTAACAAGCTACACAAATTCAAAGCAGGCTTATATTTTCTTGAAATTTTTTGTTTTACAAAGCACAAAGTCGATACCGCGAAGAAAAGTTTCAAGTACTCTAGCTCGGTAAAAACCTTGAAATATAAGGCGCACAGTGTAGTTTGCTGTTGCTGCGTACGAGCTACTCGAATTAATAAATGATTTTAATAACGAAACTTTGGATTCAAGAGCAAAGTTTAGAAAATAAAGGATCGAGTGGCTTTGAATTTTGCCTTGATCAATGTTCACATAGTTTTAAATACTTTTTCAATCATCTTCTTATGAGTCTTGTTATTTATTTTAAATGGCTCGTATGATCAAAAAGTCTGTTTCTTTTTACAAGCTATCGATAGCCATTAAATGGCATCATTTGTAATACAATCTATTAATTATGTACCATAAAAGACTAAAATATAAATTAATAGTGTAAAAATCATATAAATATAAAAAATATGTTATTTGAGGTAATTTTTCTAAAAGAATTATTTAATTTAATTAACTCTTTATTGAAGTCAGTCTAGCTTATTTCAATATAAATTAGTGCATGAAATAATGTTTAACTAACTATATGACAAGGAAACTACGGTTCTGCGGCTTAGAGTAACATATGCAATGTAGTTTTGCTTACAACTATCTACATATTATAAAGTTATTTAAATTTAATTAATACTCAAGCTTATACACTATTGATGTTTATACCAAAATTTTTAATTAAGTGAATACTCAATATTTTCTCATTTATATTTTTTGTTGTTTGTTTGTTATGTGAGGTTTATGATATTTGAAAATGAATGTATACGTTTATGTTAATTAACACTGTTACCTACTGCCATAATAGTATCTAAAAAAAATTTCACGCACATCACTCGTAACATTTTCATTCGATAAAATAATATCGATGAGCACACGCATTGTGAAGTGAATATTTCATTCTCGAACGTTATACAGATTAGTTGTAAGCATTGCTCTACGCGCACTGTCAAACTGATCAGGACTATTTAATGATATTTAAATCAAATGAAAAGTTAGCTGGTATAAATGGAAATTCTCGAATGGTTTGCAGAAAAGCTTTACAATTTGGTGATAAATTGCGAATGCTTGGAAATAGGGTTTTCAAACTACAGCCAAACAAACACAAGCGTAACTGCACTAATTTCGAAGCTCTACTTTGATATCTTTTGTACGAAACAATGAGGCTGCTGCGGTTTACCTGCGAGTGTGTGCGCACACATGCGCGTGTAATTATAATTAATGTCACGTTCAATTATTACATTCCGGCTTTTGTAAGGCTGTATTTGCAAAAATGTATGCGCTTTGATTAAATATCGTCCGTAATTACTCCCTCTGCTTCTGAAAGAGTGACACACGTCACTCTATTAAATATCACAAAGAGAGAGAGAGGCGCAATTTCCAAAATATACGTTATTTATAATTTTTTATTAAAATCTAGTAAATTAATATTTATTATATTATTTGAGAAATTGAACTAATAGATTTGCGTAGCATTCGCTGTTGCAGACGGTGGTGGAGGTCTGCCAGAAGAAGAGGCAGTGCACATTTAACACTAGTCCTAAGATGGGTGATCCGTGTCCAGATATGCCCAAGTACATCGAGGTTGCCTACAATTGCCGTCCCTGTAAGTATTAGCCTATCTTGTCCGATTAATATTCATCGATTGAAACATTATTATTTGTAACTATTGATTTAATTCCCACTTTAATAAAACAACATAGGCCTTTTTGAACATTTTATAACAGTGACTGCTATTTTCCTCCCATTATGTGAACTTTGCACTATCAATCACTTTGAATTGATAATTAGGTAATAACTCAAGTAAAAGCACGAAAAAGCATGATATTTCAATATCTTCACAGTCATGTTGACAATTTCATTCGTCATCGGCGCAGCTCAGATATGAATTAAGAAGGCGCATGTGAAACTTTAATTACTAAATACAACACTGTTTAGAATAAAAACCAGTGATGCGAACTTTAAACATGTCAGGCATGAATTAGATTCTCTTTATGAGCATGAAAATTTTGACAATTTTCACCAGTTCACATGATTTATATTAAAACATTTCTGTAAAAAACCTTAATGTCGAAATTTAAAAAATAAACTATCGATTATTTTTTTTTCATAACGCGTGAAAATCTTATTTATATAAACTTTATACAAGCATAACTATAATTTGTAACAAGCAATTTCGAAAAAGCTGATTAGCTTAGCTATAAGACCAAAATATTATATCTTGGAAACATGCGCATAGTATTATACCTCTTAAAGTTATGATAAGAACGACAAGCATGAATTTTGCAGATTTATGAACCATAAAAAAAGTATTTCCCTGGTCGCGCTTCTCCATATATAGTGACAACTCGAAAAACACTTTTTGATGATAGAGAAATACAATTATTTTTTACGGCACATGAAACTTCTCTGTAATCAGATATCCCTCCGTATAAGCTGAACTCCAAATTCAACAATACTTTCTTCCGCAATGACATTCACTTTCACAGACTCAAATTCGACAAAAATCTAATATAGGTATTACTGATAACACACATAATTAGATATTCAATGTTCACCATTTAAATCTGCGTACACACACACACACACACACACACACACACAGAGCTCAGTTCGATCACAGCGAATCTCCGTCTGCTCCGCTAAACAACATTCATGAAAGCAACGTTTTTTCCCTTTGCAAAAAAGTCGCAAAAAAAAATCGCATATACATTATCCGAACCGTCCATCTCGGCTACTTAGCATTTGATCCGCGGCGGAGTTTAATTTCCATCGCCATCGAAAAAAGGAAGCCATAAACTTTCTCCACCCTCCTCCCCCCAGTCCCACGCCAAACAAACGAGAAAAGAGTAGGGAGCGGCGAACGTCGAGGCAACAAATATCGCCTGGGCGATTCCGCATCAGCGGGACGGTTCATTCCGGGTTCACGGCGGGAAATAAATGTCGCCTCGAGCGGCGAGAATTGAAAAATGCAGCCCGGAGTCGACGTATAACCCCACTGCGAATATTCTTATTCCGGCAGGTTGCGTCGGCGATATCGTTGGAGGATATCAGTTAAAGCACCGGGGTGGCTATCCCTACCCCAATAAGTTAACCTTATATACATCCCGCTGCTACGATCGATCCTCATTACGGATGCCAAGCGTCGCGCACGATGCCGTGCTGTTATCCATATAAAAAAAGAAACTGAGGAGAAATGCAGACACGCGGACTTGCAAATTGACGAATTTACGTGGATTATGCGGCTGTGCGGGGTATACTGAGCGCGATCCGAGAAAAGCGAGAGAGAGAGAGGGAGTGGCTTTGCCCTGGTCGACGACCCATACGCGGACTTTCCGCGAATATTATATGCGCTGCTGCTGCTGCTGCCTTGGCTATGCGATGTGTGTGCATTATTGCGAGTGATGGATGCTGGTGCATGTTGTATATCTTCTCAAAGATGTGTCTTTGGGGAATTGAACTTGTTGAAAGTACGTCGCTTTTTTTAACGGAATTTTCGTTACATACAAATATACCCTTTCATTCGATTAATTCTTTACTCGAGATATAATTATGTTTAGCTTTTAAATTTGTGATAGGATGCTGACGTAAGTTATTATTTATTAATTTTATTCATACTGCGAATTAAAATTATATTCATAGGTTAACTTGTATTCGCAGTAAAATATTATTATAATTAATTTTCTGATGCATAGTTAGCAAGCTTTGCTTTTGTCATAATTGAATTTTCGTATAAATATTTATTTATGAGAGACGTGCATTTTATTATAGTAAATTACAATGCTCCCTGTAATCGTATTAATAATCGCATAAATTACAAAATATGATACGTTAAATTAATTTCCAATGGCAATAGAATGCATTTTACAATAAAATACATACAAAGTAATCAATTTATATGATAAACTTAACAAACAGAATTTTTTACTATACTTTGCAATTCAATTGCGAATTTTTCGCATCTCTATGTAAATCAATCATAATCCGGTGTGCGAGCGAACTTTATGGACACAAGCACTTAATTAATTGAAACGTCATGTTCTGGCCTGGCATTCGATTTGATTGAAAAAAATTCAATCGAAAATTGGCAAGCTGCATTTTTTCTGTCGCTCCCTGCGCTAATTAGTAACTCGGAAAACTGGACGTTTAATTCCCCCGCGTGCCATAAATGCGCATTTGCTCGTACACGCGTGGGACACAGTCGCCGGTGACTCGCTAATTCGATCATGAATCGTTATAATTAACAACTTCGAAATTTACTAATTTTCTCTGCCATGTGTCTTAAATTCTGCTTTCCATTTATTTTGACCGATGTTTCGGTGAAATGCGCTGTGTTGATTTATTTTCTGATTTGTAAATTTCAATATTGTATACCAGTGATTTAATAATTGTGTTTTTATTGATGATATTTGGCTATTTATTTGTCAATTATGATTTAGAAAGATGATTTCAATTTTAATTAAATGGCGATTATTCATGAAATGTCTAAAGCTGTTATTATTAACTAATAAAAATAAAGAATATTTTATAATTTTAGAAATTCATCATATATAAAAAATACGACTACAATTATGTTTATAATTATATTAATTGTATATTATACTCTGCAGAAGTAATAAATGATAAAATTGTAGTTATTAAAGTACGAATAACTGTTATAATTATTAATGAACACAATATTTCGTATATAATGTATTGTATTTACTAAATATTATTCTGTTTTTATTGATGTATATATAACGTTTTGGAAAAACTTTGTTCTCAGATAAGTTAGTAAAAAATATATTTGTTATTCAGTACAATAAACATTAATCTACAATTACACACTTAGTGGATTAAAAGTTACATTCTGTTATTTACGATTGAAAGAATTTTTAGCGCGTAATAAAAACTATCTATTCTTTAGAACTAAATTTTTTAAAAGAAAATATTTTATCTACCCAAGTAGAAAAGCTGTCATGGCGTCAGTACAAACTAAAAAGCCTGCGTAATAGGAATAAATAACAAAAAAACAAGAAACTTACCAAAAGTATTTTTTTTTTTTTCAAATTGTTCATAAAAATTGTTTATTACAATCTGTTTAATCAATTTGTAGTAGACTCAAATATCTCGCAAAATGCAAAAAGAAATTGACAGCGGTCATGTAAACCTATCTAACCGCCTTGACTAATTTCAATTATTGCTTTATCGCTCTATTTAGACAGCAATTTTTTGGCTTTGGTCTCAACTTAGAATTCTGTCATTTTACACATTATGCTTGTGAAGTGTACTTCACACAAATTTATTTTTGAAATTAATTAATTTTAGCCTCTATACTTCTGTAAATTTCGTGTAACTTTCTTACAACTTACTTATTCGATAGCTCTGTAAACTTTTAGCGTTATATCTATTTTGTTATATTTTTATATTATGAAGAAAAAAGTTGAGGAAGAATGGCCGCGACGGGAATTAGAACCAGTCTCGAATAAGTCTCCGCGCTGAAGGCAAACGCTCTAGCCACTGAGCTAATCTCCACTCCACTTCATATTGCATAGCCGGTACATCTTGCACTTTTAATGTGTTACCACCCGTAACAATACATTGACAGTTCTTTTCACTGCAAAGTTTGAAAACGCGTGAAAACTTTTTCCGGGTAAATTGTTCATGTATGAATTGACTTTGAGTTAGGTAACATTGTACGCCAGCTCTTAGACTATAAAGCGCCCGCAATACTGACATTTAAAAAAAAAAGACCATAACTCTTGGATACATGTCTAGATGCATAAACAATAATAACATGGCTAGATAAGTTCCTACCAAGGTCATATAATAAAAATATACATAAGCACATAATGAGAATGTTTTTTTTTTAAATAAAGTACAACAATAATACTCATTCAATCAATAATTATTTCCCTTTTTACGTATCCAATAGTACGTCATGTTCCACACAGTTCCTTCCACAACCTCATCATATCGCCTCAAAATCCGTAGCACTCGAATCAACCGCAAACCATTCGCTGCATATACCTGCAAAAACAACGTCAACCCATCAAGTCAGCTTGTCAGGAGCGCTTAACTTCACCAGAGAGAGAGAGAGAGAGAGCTCCACACACACACACCCACTGGAGCTCGCGCGCTCGGTATCGGTCGTACAATTAATAGTGGCGCGCGCTTAAACGATTATATGCTAGGAGTCGTGAGCATATGCGCCGAGGACGCCGGCACGCCTTGCAATAAGTGACACGTGCTGTCGACAAATGAATTTGCGGCCTACATGGCAGAAGGCGAGAGCTGCTGCTTGCTGCCTGCAGTGCGCCGCTGGATTTGGCGTGTGCGAAGCTCGCGAGCGCGCGCGTGATTCAGCGCCCACGTGTAATCGTCATGTTCCAGCCTCGTGGAGGCCCCCGCCGACACCATTACACTTGGGTAATCACGGAGTCACACACTACTCCTCATCCTCCTACACCACCCTGCTTCCCCCTTTTTCACTTACCGCAATCAAAATCGCGTTTTCGCCGGATGGAATTGGATGCAGAGGGCGGATGGGGGATTGACGCGTCACGCTCGCTGTGTCCCGGTGTGGTGCGCGAGAGTAGACGAGGAGGACGGAAAATTATGCTGTCGGATATGTATATTGTGATAATGTTGTTTGGGTTTTAATTGGATGGTTGGTTTAGGCGAGATTCGCATCGAATGTGGACCGCTTGACATGCGGAAGTTTTTTATTGCGTAATATTTCTTTTTTTTTTATTACAACACGATTGAAGGCTATGTTCATATTCATAGTAAAGTACTGTTGTATAAACATAAGTGACTGTAAGTCTGTAATGAAAAAAAAATTTTTTAATAATTTTTCAGTTCTTAAAAAGTGATATTTCAAATATTTTAAAATACAGTCTGATAGAAGTACTCGTCCAGAGTTAACTATGTTCCGTATAGGAAATAATAATTTATTGAGAATACCACGAGGATCTATATATTCGAAAACGTTCATCGCATAATATACGCAATGAATGCAATATTGCCATAATTCTGATTACAACTACATTAGGAAGTATTTAAATTATTTTGATACAATATTGCATTGCATATTATACTTGATCAATTATCGGACGATGAACTAATTATTATTCTATTACGATTACTTTCAAAGTAGCTGCACATTAAATTAT
>UELV01083998.1:0-17678 GCA_900490015.1 Megastigmus stigmatizans | reverse complement strand
AACGTATTATTGATTATCTTTCCTTTGGTTGTGGTTAATAATAATTCAAGAACTGTTTTTTTTTCCATAGCTGCATGTCATAAAAACAAATATTACATTTAATAAGATGCAGAATCATTATATAAATTAGAATATGTGTATAAAAATCTTTAAAAACATACGTTCTGAATAATATCTACAAATTGATCTTGTAATTCTATAATTTGCATCGATTCAATTGAAGCTCTCATTATTGATATCCATAAATATTTCCTCATCTACCCCAGCCTCTGCAAAGAAATACCCATAGCAATATTTATAAATAAAAACATGAAAATCGAACGTACCAGGCATACGTATTTTTAGGTTAGATTATATTATCATTGTATTGTTCACTTACTTTCAAATCTTTCTGTAAACTGCTCTAGTTTCCACGATCGTAGTTTGCTTTTTACAAACTCATCCATATATCACTATTTAATAGATTCACGAAGTACCTTATATCAATACAAGTTTTAAAATATTTAAGTCGAAGATAACGGTGTGTGCATGAACAGCATCTGACACATGTATATTAACCGATGGAAAAAGGCGGGAGCTGCTTGGGGAGGGCGCCGTAAGCGTAACCGAAAACCCAGGCAAATATTGCGGATGTAGCACAATAGCGTTTGCCTTAGAGCACAAGTTGCACAGTTACCGCCTGGGCAACATACGCAATGGTAAACGAACTTTTTTTTCAGTGTATGTAATACCTATGACGCTAAACACGTGTCTCTTTACCGTCCTATCTCAACGCGGTAGTAACACAAGTTGTCATGACCCAGCAAGATTTCGAATCTCTCGATGAGTGTTTACCGGCGGCTACACAGTATCTACGTTAAAAGCTGAATTATAGGTACCGAGACTCGCGACTAAGTTTCAATTTAGGATGTTTTGTGAAAAATTTTTCACTTTTAAGAATTTTATTTAAAGAAAATTTATAAACAAGCCGTATTTTGGCAATTAATGATGCTTGACTAATCTCGAGTGTGTAGCGATAAGGATTGCTAATGCGATATGTTTGCAGGTGCAAGAGTTATATTGGCATGCAGAAACGTGGATAAAGGACATGAGGCTGCGGAAGAGCTCAGGAATACACCACCTTCGAAGTATGTTAATTTGCAATTATTAATGCACCTTACGTCTTATGTCACTGCTGAAGAACGTAGTATTAAGTCAGATGTTTTTAAATAGCTTGGATCTATTACCTGTTTTCGATTACCAGACGACTCAAATCCATACAGTAATACAATATTCTTACATTTTCAAATAATCGTCATTTTCTAGCTCGGTTATTAATAAAAGTTAATTCTAAAATAGAAAAGCTCAGTTTCAAATTGGTCGTTTTATAAGAAGTCATTTTGTTTTCTAATTTCTGAAGTGATAATTTATAATTATTTTATCTTTATCTACCTGTACATTGTAAGTCGGATACTTCATAATGCGAAACTAAATACTTTACTTTCACCAAAATGACTGTCATTTTAAAAAATACATCTATAATGAGCTATTACTATTCTAAAAATTTCTATAGACGTCGCAAAACGCTTAGTTGCAAAAGATACAAAAAATTATATCCTAAGCATTAAAATAAAAAAAAAACAATTTTTTTCGATAATTTGTTTACTTCAAGCGCGAGAAACACATACCGTGGCATAAGTACATTTGTTTTCTGAAATCGACAATCAGGTACACGATCGTTAAGAGGAGATTATCGTTTACTCTATGGATGGTAACTTCCCATGCACTTATGAAACTTATGTAACTCGCAACCTTGTTTAGAACGTTAAACATGTATTGAAAACGATTTTTGTGATTACATATCTGTGAGAAAAGCGCACTTTCAAAGACTCTTAACGATTCTTTTGATAAATCGAATTTCATTACAGTGTCATTATTTTGGTTGTATTTTGTTTACTCCTAAGACTGATGTTATATTAGTATTACTCAGTAATTGAAATAAATTTAAGCAGCACAAAAATAAAAATCAATATTTGAGTAATTTGAAAGTGATAATTCTTATTTAATTTTGAATATGAATTAAAATATTGAAAGCTTATCGCAACAAAGTATTTCGTTATTATTTTTACTGCCTTTCGCAAATCGTCAGTCATCTTCAGCTTACATTGGCATCAAAGTAGATATACATATCGATCGCTCAGTATACTGTTTAAAACACATGCCTGGAAGTCTGTGAAAAAATTAGTAATAATCTGTTTTTATTATTTTATTACACTTATAGGTCTTATATTAAGTGTTAACGTGAAAATTTTGCATTAAAGATTACACATATAATGCGTACTTGTCAATCCGAAATTGTATTCTTAAATGCAAGACCTATATCTTTTGCGCTAGCAAGGAGATGACCATGGATGCGGGTCCTAGATTTTCTTGAAACTATCAGGAATTACCTTTTGCACAAAATAATGAATAGACTCGTGTTTCAGCGTTTTACTGAATAGACCCTCACATTCAAGATATTCGTCTGCCTTTATAACCAAAAATATAACTATAAGTGTTCTTTTATTATGTGTGTATATATAACTTGATGCAATCAATATAGATTGGTGAACATCTTCAAAATTTAAGTATAGAACCAATTCATCGCTTTGCTTCAAAATTAATTTTCGAGAGTTTCAACAAAATCAACGATCCAAATTTTTCTGCTCACTTCCTGCAGGGAGGACATCAACGAGGACGGAATAAATTGAAGTTTTAATTTAACAAAAACATTTGACCTCCCTACTTCGCACGAAGGTTGAAAAAACCTTAATTGAAAATCAGTGTTTTATCTGTTTCTACTGCCATCTATCAATTCGAGCTTCTTTCAACGCATTTCCCGTCAAGTAAACCGGGTGATGTTCTTTTTAAGGAGGGTAAAAAACTTTCTGTTAGCATCTCGGTATAATAATGAAACTATTGTATCGCACCAGTTTTATGCGATTTCATCTATAATTATTCACAGAGATTTTTGCCTGTGAAACATTTTTTTACTTGACCGAAAATTTCAGTTGCAAAAATCTTTCAGAGTTGTAGATGGAATCTCATGAAACTGAAATATCCCAGAATGACAAGGTAGAAACCTTTCCGACCCTAGCACATTTCCTCAATGTCTAAAAGCTGGTACAATTTTCGTACACGTTTACCTCGCAATAGGTGTCAGTGTATATACACGTATATCGTGTCCTCCTCATCTAGTAGCATTTAAGCATTTAACACAATGTACGCACACACAATCTCACCGCCATCAGCCTCACGCTCAATAAATGCCAAAATGGTCCTAAAGGCCATCCTTTTTCTTTTCCCACCTGCTGCGCTCAAGGCCCGAGCGCGAGCAGTTCCAGGGCAAGCCGGGCGAGCTCCTCGTCTGCAAGCTCAACCTCTCGAGCTTCCGCAGCATACGAGCTTGCGCCAAGAGGCTCTCCTCCAGCGAGTCTCACATAGACATCCTGATCAACAACGCCGGGGTGATGATGTGCCCGCAGGAGAAGACCGAGGACGGCTTCGAGCTGCAGCTCCAGAGCAATCATCTCGGACACTTTCTGCTGACGCTCCTACTGCTGCCCAAGATCAAGGCCTCCGCTCCCGATTGCCGGATCATCAATGTCTCCTCCATGGCGCATATACGTGAGTTGGTCTGCTCTTGTTCTTCTTGTTGTTCTCGTTGTTGCTGTGGTCCTTTGAAACCTTTTTTTGATTTACGTACTTGGCGAGATCAGAGGTGTAATTGAAAGGAATTTTTCAGAGGAGATTACCTACGTACTATATCTGTTTATACGTTTTCGAGATTTATGGGGGTAGCATCGAAATTTGAGCATATGGATTTTTTTTTTAAGTTGGAACGATAAATCGTTGCTGCGGCTTCTTTGGAGGCTGTGACAGCTACTGACGCTGCACTTAATGGAACTCGAGCATTTCGTAGCTTTTTTAAAATTAATATTCGTGCAAAATTGAAAAAGAATTTTAATTTGGTTTTACCTTTTACAAACTGTATGGATGACACTGAAAACAATGCTTTCGTACAGTCCGCCTCTTCTACATTAGCATCATTTTATGTTTCATTATTTGCAACTTTTCACGTGTAATTTATACATTTTAATTTTCTTTACGCAAAAACAACTGACACAGGTAACAACTTATAGTCATCGTGACTGTAGGTATCTGCTTAACTTTTTGAAAGTTTACGGTGCAATTTTTGGAACATAAAAAATTGGCAACCTTGATCTATCATCGTTAATTTTCGTAACAATTTTAAGTGAATTTCAACACTCAATACTTTTATTATACAAATAAGTACATTGGAATACTTTTGTGGAACCGCAATGCGAATTATTGTACGTCATTTTCAAATTAGTCAGCGCCTCCATATAATCGCATTATCGATTCACACCTGCGACTGTTTGCAATTTTACAAGTGTTGCGTGGGCAATTATTTTATTATATCATAATCGAATGATTTTTGCGATTTCGATTCAGCCAAAAGTGCTTGTTCATCCCGCGAATGAAGATTGCGTGCGCATGTAGGTATTTTAAATTCTCATATTGAGGGAAGAATGGAAGCGAAACTTTTGGTTGACACTCATGCAATACGAAATAATTTAATGTATATTTATTTCACCGTAACGTTACTTTATTAATGATCGATCTTGGCATTACAGGAGGACGAATACATTTTGACGATTTGAATCTGGACAAGTCTTACACACCATTAGCGGCCTACGAGCAGAGCAAATTGGCCAACATCCTATTTACGAAGGAGTTGGCGCGCAAACTCAGAGGTGACGTTTGTGAAATGCTACATTTCGTGCAATTAAAGCAACCGTGGCCATATTAAAGCGTGCGCATTAATTATTGAAAAAGTAGTGTAGCTATAGGAAATCCAAAGGCGTGCAATTTAATATTCAAATCTATATAGCGGAGAAAAACTCAATCATCGCGTGCAAATAGTGCAAACCCACGCGTTGTTAGTATATGTGACTGGGCAACTCTATACGTCTTCCGGATTTTTTTCCGAATGAGCTTTTGAATTGCGTTTGTCTTGTGAGGTTGAAAATTAAAGGTGGAGCAGGTTGGTATTTAAGGATGTGCATATATTATGTAAAATGTGTCTTTGGATTCGTTTTTTGTGCTCTGCAGGCATAATTATTATAGAACGGTTTTTGATCTTTCTGCGGTTTAATAATTTTAATTATACACATAAAGCCAGACGTGTGGGAATAATTATTTAAATTTATGAAGTTGAGATTATTTGTTATTGTACTTGTATTATATAAGAAATGAAAACATAATTTTATGAAGCTACGTAAATTATGATATTCTGATAAATTTAGTTAATTTGCGAGAATAATTCATAATTGATATAATAATTAAAATTGAAAGTAACATCGCACAATGATTGGATTCAGAACAGTTTTGTGCGATTGGATACTACGTGATAATCAACTTGACCGGAATTTCGAATCTGAATACCAAATGCAGCTAATTGAGAGTAGCAATTTGATGAAACGACTTTAAACTCATTACATAAGTTCGTTATGTTGGTTTGGTTAAAAAGACACTCGCGGCTTTTTACGCAATTAGCAATTTAAACATTTAAAGCCTTTTAAAAATATTCAAAAAATCTAAATAGAAATGCTAAATTACTATCTAGAAGACTAAACGAAGTTTGGAGTGTCGAGCGCAGCAATTTTCCCGGCACTCGCATCAAAGAGTATATAATGCTTAATACAATTCAAATGAGCAGTTTACCGAGCTGCCTACCGCTTAACCATAGCGATACAGAGATATTATATATATAATGCAAAGGCAAAGGTTGCAATGGTTGTTATTGTTTATGCGCAGAGTCCGGTATCGAGGGAATCACGACTTACAGCCTCCATCCCGGTGTAATCTCTACGGAGCTCGGCCGCCACTTGGACAAGTCGATCTTCAACGGGGCGCGGCTGATGTTCGGGATGCTCCGGCCTTTCATCAAGACGCCCGAGCTCGGCGCCCAGACCACGATTCACTGCGCGGTCGACGAGGTCGCCGCGCGCGAGACTGGCTTGTATTACAAGTGAGGCTTTTTTTTTTCTCGCTTTATGCATTCCGCGCTTAAAGATGCCGAACGCTTGTCAAGATCTGCGCAGCTGAGGAGTTTTGCAGGAGTGCAGATGAGATTTTCCTTTGATGCACTTTGCTTTTTCATCAATCTTGGGGATTCTTCCGAGTTTTGTTATTTTTACGTCTTTTAAATTTGATTCTTTGTAAAATGATTTCTTTCGTTTTAAACTTTAAATACGTTTTATAAAATTATATAAGTATATAATTAAAACGACGACGTTTTCAACGTATATATACGCAAATTTTTGTTCAAAATTATTGAAACTTTCAAAGTACAGAGAGAAAAAAACTTTGAATTATCTTGCTTGTTTTACAGAGAATGCAGAATTACGGTACCCGCACCCCAGGCGGAAAATGTATACGATGCCGCAAAATTGTGGAAGGAGAGTCTGAAGCTTGTCGCTCTACCACCCGAGGACGATCTTAACAAACTACTCGAGATCATATCGAGTCAGGTCTCGGATACCGCAGAAGTACAACAATCGCAACCATCATAGCTATATACATATACTTAAGGATCAATTGTTTCATAAGAAATTTTATGTTGTAATATCTATATTGTTTTTCTAAGGATGCCCTATAAGTTTTTATTATCAGCGACGAATCGAAATTATTTATAATAAGATTGAGGTTGTAACGAAGTTTGATATATTATATTGTGTTCTCTGGCATGACCTATTTTATTTATTGTACTTACTCTTTAATGTCGTGTGTTTCGATTCTGAATTGTGATTGATTTCGTATTACTATGCCTGTTGATGATAAAGATTATTTTGATACGATTTTAGAATAAAATTTCTGTTGTTAAAATTCAAAACTGTGTATCTTCATTTTTTTTTTTCGTTTTTTATTACAATCGGTACATGTGATATATTATCGAGTCTTAAATATTATTATACATTTCTTGTGGTCAGTAATAAAGTGCAGCGCATAAGTAGATACAATTATTTTCAGTTAAAATTATGGGAGTAGTTACGCCGCTCTAGAGATGTTAATTAAATATTAAAAAAATATATATATGTATATATGTAACATTAGTTATCTATAAAATTGAATCATTGCAGACTCTTTATTTAATAATTATATCTTTAAAATTAATCATTTTTAATATGTACCTATACATTTCATTTAGTACAATAGGTATAACTATATGGCTTTTTTTTTAATCCTAAGCGAGGTATCAGCTTCAAGCTTCGGCATCAAAACTAACTGTTATTGGCTTTAAATATTATAAATGATTGTATATTGGGATTAAAACCTGATAATAGGACACGTTCTAAACTATTAGATACAAATATTATCATCTACATTTTATGTATCTATGCAGTATCCTGACAGAAACTATATGAATGTAGACTTAGAAAATGATAAAAAATAGTATAAATATTGTATCAACCTAGTTTAACTTCATTTGTGATAGATAAATGATCGATCTAGGATAAAAGAACTGGCTTTGGCCACCATAATACCAGTTGTGCAGGACACACTTGCTTATAAAATTCTATATAATTATTGCAAAACTGTTCTATTGAATTGAATAGTCGCTTAACTGTAGATATTACATATTGCAAGCTAAAATATTGTTTATTGCTTTAAAGATCTGCTTAATCTATGGCCAGAAATGGAACAGTACATAAATTAATATTTTCATGTATAACATTTATTTTATTCAACATTTTACTTAAAATTTATATTATTAGTAGAAGAAATGTATATATTTTCCTTTTCCAAATTAAGCAAAGTCTTTGATTAAAGTGTCAATACACAGATTCTGATAGAAATATATAGAATTACTCTAAAGAATAAATATTTAGAGAAAAAGTATTTTGATTTATACCAGCAGCGTACTTATTCTAAGTCAAAGTTCTTTTTTTTCACCAGCAAAAGCAAACAAATCTTTGAAATCCAATCGGTATTCCATTTAGCGCTAACCTAATATTCTTCAGCTGTCAATCCGTCCAAACTAATCCCTCTCTCTCCCGTATGCATAAATAACGTCTTACCATAGGGAGCTGGACACTTAAACTCGCCGGGCGCATCCTTCCTCTTATCGTGATATCAATCACCTCACGTGCCCAGAGAGAGAGAGAGAGAGAGAAGAAGAAGAAGCAAATACTCTCTATACGCGACACTCGAACGTAGGAATTATACGGTCGCGTTTAAAGGGGGCTCAAGTTCAACGACACCGCGGGGGCGTGCATACGCCATTTATTCGCGTTTATACGGTGTGTCCTCTCTCTAGTCGTTAAGCTATACGCGCTAAATCTCGTGCTACGAGATGTGCAGGCGGATCAACGACCGCTAAGAGTTCCGCCTGTCTACGTATGTGTCTATGTGAGTGTGTGTGTGTGCCTTCGTGTAAATGCGAGAGTTTTTAGTTCTTCTTGCTCATTATGTCGCGCACGCGAGTCGTTATTATAATGTCGAACCGGAAGCTTTTTATTTTGACGGAGCTCTTTCTGCTTTTTTTATGGGGGGAGGGGGGGGGGGCTTAATTGGGATGAGGAAGAAAAGCGAGAAAATTGCGTGAATGAGAGATTGGATCTGGGAGCGCTTAAATTTTGTTTTTAGTTTTTTCGAGAGTGCGAAAAGTACGGGAAATTTAGGTAAACGCTCTTTGTAATCTGGCGGAAAGTTTTGTTTCTTTTTGCAATGGTTCGCGAGAAGAGTGTTGAAAGGCTCATGAGAGTGTTAAATGCGTTAGATTGCAAAAAAGCTACCGTCACGGTCTTAGATTTGAACAGTATATTCATATTTTACATGAAAGCAAACTAACATTGAATAGCTAGCATTATTTTTGAAGGTACTTATTATTGTTAATCTTTTAGAAAATTTTATATAAGTTTGAAACATTTAACTTTTGTTTATGTTTTACAAAACAAAATAACGATCCTATATTAATAACTGATTTTATTGTAATTTAGTTTTTACATTACTTTCTATTTTTAAATTGACATTATTAATACCTAAATTGTCGAATTATATACGAGAGAAAAAAATTGAATGTAGGTAGTATATAATATAAATGTGTTTTACATAGACATGCTTCTTTTTTACTAACTTAAATGAAGGAATTTGAAACTTTAATTATCCCATTTAAATTTACATATTAACTGCGTGAAATGACTTATCTTCAAATACTTTCTCATCACTTTCCAACTTTTTTGTATGTATATATACCGTTTAAATAACAATGTAGCCTTAAATTGATTAATCATTCATTTTAATCACTAGAATTTCAAAATTTCAAAATTTAAATAAAATTTATAAATGGTATAAGTTTTTATTTTCTAGTTTTGTAGAATTGGTTAAGCAAAAATCACTAATACTTACGCGTTTTAGTATATTCCTTACTTGAATTTATTACCAATACCAATTTGCCAGCTTACAAATTATAATGAAATAACAGAGCTGGTTCTGATATTAAGGTAAATGTCTCGTGCATAATTCATGATTTTTCCTTTCTACTGTTTTCATGTCTATACAATTTTTACATTTCATTTTAATAGTTATCATTCAAGTATATTACTTTCAAGAATGTCATTGATGTCAATGTTAACTATATTTCAAGGATAATGTAACGATTGAAGAATTACGAGTATATTTTATAAAGAAAAAATACAACAACCAAATCACAATAGCGCATTACTTAAGGACAAACATTCTCTTTCGGAAGACATAGAAATTCGCTTTCCAGTTTTGTGAGTAAATACATAAGAAATTATAAGTTATATCATTGTATTCATTATATGTTGTCTCGAAGAAAGTTTAATATTTATTTCAAAATCACGGCTTAGATCAAATACTCATATACTTATATACATTTTCATTCTAATAAATATTATTCCTGTTGGCTACATTATTCAATAAATATACATTTTCAAGCAAAGCTATAAAAGACGATCAGCCAACGAAGCCCCACTTTTTCGCAACAGCGAATCTCCTCCCCTCAAAACGTCAACAAAACTGCAACCATATACCATATATATACATGAGAAGAGTCCGTGCTGTCTCGGGATTCGTGTCGCGGTATAATAAGTACTCCTCAGCCTCGCGGCTATCCATCGGTCTGCCGCACGCAAAGATGATCGAGTCTCTCTCTCTCTCTCACGGAATTCGCGATCGAGCACTGCTTGGACTTTCTCTCATTAAGACGAGACAGAGAGAGAGAGAGAGAGAGAGAGAGAAGACGAAGGGAAGAGCCACACAGAATTCGACGATTATGCGCCTTTGATGAAAGTGACTTTTCGATGAAAGTAAAAGTATGTATGTGGAGGCTCTGGCTCTGGTCAGAAAGATATTTATGAGATTTTCGATGTTGATGGGTCCATCTCGAGTTTTTTTCAATTTACGAAACTTCGGCTTTCTTTCTTGCGAGATCAATGCGTGCGTTCTTCGTGCGCAGAGTGAATTTGGAACTTGTGAACGAGGGATTAGGTTTTTTACTGGCTGCTGCTGCGAGCGATTGTTGGGTAAATACGTATTGTGAGTGACGTACGTGTGAAAGTGTAACTTTATTGTGCGGTATATGAATTTGATTTTTGAGGATTTGCATTGCTTCGCTTTGTTGTTGTATGCACCGAAGGGCGAACTTTCTCGTTTTTGCGGTTAATCGTATCTCGTAAAACCAATTAAATTCATTGCGGTTATAATAAATCAATCGAAAAAAAAAACAAAAGATCGAAATAATGATATTTTTGTTAGAATTATATTTTGGTTAGAGCACTTTTCAGTAATGAATTTAAAATGAAAATGAAATTGTTGAGTTAATAGTATATACATATACATCGCAGTCAGTTTTTAATTTACAATTCTACTTAAAAATACAAATAGTAGACATTCAATTACTATACCTGCAGCATTAATTAAATACGAGCGAAGTAACCGCCTTGTACTAATGAATACTCATTTACTTGAGCGTTAAATAATAATTATTGGGTACGGGTCAAATGATAGGATTTAGACGAAGTGACCGTGAGTCAAATAGATCTCGAAATGAAGGCAATTGTATTTTTGTTCCGAGAAACTCCCATAAGTACTTAAGTATAGAGATTTGCAATTTGCGTTGTGTAAGATCTTATCGATTGCTCGCGCCTCGCACACGTATAGATGTACGAACCATTTTAATCGTCGCAAGAGTAATCTTTCCTCTTTCAAAAGAATTGGCACTGTACTTAATCAAACCACACTGCACACACACGCGCTTCGCCACACACAAATCCAAATTCTCTAAAAATTAATGAACTCCATTACACGATAGTCTCTTAGGGCAGGCAGCTTGTCAGCTTCACCGCGGCATCAACAATGAATCACCGATTGGCCGATTTCGTCTGGTGCACTAATGAGTTAATAAGCGTATATTTATCCTCTATACTTATACATGGAAGCGCAGCTCCTCTCATTCATAGCTTCGCATTCTCCATGTACGCAAGAGATCCGTGTAAAAGAAGAAGCGCTCGACTATCGATACAATCTCGCAGCGCGCGAGAAGAGACGTCAAAGCTCGCGCGTGTAATGATCGATTGCGTTGCATACGGTTACACGCTCAATCTCGTGCGCGCGTCAACGTTCTCTATCTCAATGTCAAGAGTATAGGAGTGTTATTATACGTACCGCGGGTATACGAGACGCTCGATTAATTCGTTCTCGCGCTCTGCCGCGGTACTTACTTCAGATTCACGCGATGTGCTCTGCTCGCGCGGATCATGCAGCAGCGGCGGAGAGAAAAAGAGAGAGTACCTGTACACATATAGGATAGAGCGCAATGCAGTGCCGAGTGCGCGAGAGTGGTGCGCGATGCATTATTCATGCGCGACACCCTCGAGATGCAGCTAACGCGCAAAATCGCTCTGGTTGGTATACTTGCTCGTTTCTTCGAGCTCCATGGGAAAAGCGAGACGAGCTGTGCAGCGAATGATGGAGCTGCTTTGGATGTGCTTATATGCATCACACGCGGAAATGCACTCCAATTCGCGATGGACTGGAGTGAGTTGTTTGATCGGTCGCTCGAACCTGTGGGATTCTCTTATGGGCAATCGAGGAATATCAAGTTCCATTTTATGCTCATTCATAAAAAATTAGATTAATTATAACGATAATATGTGTAGGTGTAGGTATCGCTTTCAACATTATATACACTGCAGTAGTAGGTAATAATTCCTCGGTTACGGAATGCGCTGCACTCGGAGAGGAAATAAGCGATGGTCTACAAACCCACATAATTCGCATATCGAAAATCAATTAAAATCCTTTCTCGGCACATCCCCCCAACCCAACTCGTAGCAGCGTCAAAGCCGCGGCTGCAACTTGCAGCCAATCACCGTGGCGAATCAGCCCCGAGTCTCCCTGCATCTCCTCCGCACCGCAGCAGAACTTGAATATATATGCGCGGTACATCGCATCGCTCGTAAATCAAGCCGCGGGGCTATAAGGAACACATGTAGAGTACACACACACACACGCGCGCGGATACGGACACACATGGACACTCGTAAAAGTCCTCAGTACCTCGAGAAACGCGCAATTACGATTGCTCACTTGGCCCTTTTCCTTTGTCTATTAGGTCCCTGGAACTCTATACCTATATATACATTCTCTCTACCTGCATCTCGGGCTGTGGATTTTCTTTTTGCCAAGAGGCGCAATATATGTAGGTATATGGAATGTTCCACGTGGGTTCGGAGCTTCTTTATGACCTGATGCAGCTTTTACAGGACGCATCTAAAGCTTCGTAAAATGATGAAGATGTTCCTTTTCTTATGTAAGTGCATTTTTATAGCTCGTTGGGTTTAAATGGTCTTTTATAGGTTAAACAGGTAGTTAACGATATTCCAGTAAATCGGAGAAAGTCACTTGTAATAAATAGACTATTACAATAAAATAGCCTTGCGTAATAGATTGTAAACGCTAACGAAAACTAATTGTCGCTGCAGTTACGTACCAAAGCCATTATTTATTGAACACAAATAACAAACATTTAGCTCATACTAGATAGATAGGTATATATTTACCAAGATGTTGTTTTTCCAAGTAAAATTCACGTCTCGCCGTCACAACCAAACAAGGCATTTATAGTTCATCCCACTCGGAATATTCCATATACATATCTACATAGGCGCGCATATAAAGGATTCGATGCGCGGCATAGGTTTATTTTATTTCCTGCGGTTTTATGGGAGGCAGGCGCACGCGAGGGGGTCTCTATAGGGTCGTCGGTGATATACTTTGGCCATGCGGTTGCAGTTGGACTCGCACTACGTCATTGTCTTCGGGGCCGGTCGTGTAGAAATTAATGCCGTGTATACCCGATGCGTAGGTGGGACTATAAAACGCAGCTTATGGGTTCAGAGCTGCGCTTTGTTATATTGGGTTAGTGTATATTCATATAGCTCGTGAGTTCGAGATGTAATTTAACTGTCGTGCGCGAGTGACGCCTAAAAGATCGGATGAAAATTGCGGGGGGGAGTAATTAATTTTCTGATGGGCTCCAGGTGGTGGCGTGAAAGGGATTTTTTTGCGGCTGAGATCATAATGTGAACGATGTATACATATATAAATCTCGTATTTTTTCTTTAGTTGATAATACAGTGTGTATGTTTCTTCTACGGATGATGGATATGTAAAGTTTTTGTTTTTGTTTTTGTTTTTTTGCGAGGTACGATAGCATCTTAATCTCAATCTGCTGAAAGAATGAAAAATCACGATGCTGCATCGATGGTATACTTAACATCTCTCACGAAAACAATATCAAAGCAAACGCAAATGTTACTCACCCATAAACCTCGCGTATCTATACACACCGTAAGAATGAAGAAAAAAAAAGGGTAAGATGCATGCTTCGCGTACTACGCGTAAAACGTAAAGCATACATTGTGTCGGGTAACTGCACTAATAAAACACGCACAATCGTCCCCTGCATCTGCGAGCGCGTGGAATATTTGCGGGGAATCTCGGCGAGTCCGTCACTCGCACAGTCGCATACCGCACGCATTCCCGGCGTACGTACGTTCGACACAACGGACGTCTACGAAGGACGACTCGTTAATCTCATTAAGATATAGGTCTGCGCGGCTTTAATCAGCCGGATCGCTCTTTTATTGGCGCTTCTTCTGCTGCGTACACACTGCAGCCGCCCTGCCAGCAGCTTTTGTTCTTTCGCGCCGCCGCGCCGAGGTGATTGATTTAATGATTGCGGTACCGGTAGGCAAGTGCGCAGTGCGAGGCACGTAATAAATCATGCGATAATCGACGCTGGTGCGAACATCGGTATTAAGTTGTAATAGCGGATGACGGGGTTTTTTTTTCATGCCGATGCTCTCGTGTGAACGTGTTTCGAGGGCGGGGATCGATGATGCGATTTATTTCTTGGGTTCGAAAGTGTATAGGCGAATGGGCATAGGCTGTGGCAGGTAGAAATTAGCTGACTGTATTCCTGGACTCATCCTTCACTTTTCTAGTACTTGAATAAGCATAATTAGTTGAAATGAAATCATTTAGCGATTTCTAAAATAGACCACTCTCGATATCGATTCTAATGCATGTATGATTATCAATGACGGCATCTTTACCACATTAATATAATAATTAATAAGAAAATAAGAATCTTATGTAAACGAAGCAAGCGATTTATTGACAGTAAAAGGATACATCATAATATGCAACAATAAAACTTTACTATAAAACTTTTCTATAAAACGTTTGATCAATCAAAGTATCTGGAAAGAAGGCCAATAAAATGATTTCCCATGCACATCAAACTCTCCTCTACATGACGTTCAATTATCCCTTAGAATTCGCATTACCACAGGCTTCGAGATATGCAGCCAAATTCCAAAAGACAATAGCCGCTTATATATGATGCGAAAGGCGCCAAAGCGTCGGAGCGAAGGCAAACAAAAGCAGTACACAGCGCGTATACAGCGCTCCAAAGGCACATAAAGTCCCAAAGGCAGCAGCAGCAGCAGCAAGGACGAATCGAATAGCCTATACCTATACCTATAATACTCGCGCGGGCATCTAACGAAAAAGGCGCGAGCGCGCGAGTGAAAGAAGCGATTGTGTCCACCCACGTATACCTACACATAGCCATCTCATCGCATTTTCCTCGCTTAATGTATCTCGCGCGCGCGTGCGCGACTCTTGTATGTATACATAAAATTGTTTATTCATTCGTGGTCCGTTCGAAGGCTGCAGTATAATATAATATATTCCTCGTTTATAAGGCAGATGAGTGCATATAATGCGAATTTTATAATATTTATGTGGCGAATGGCCTGTTTTTATACATGTGTGTGTGTGTGTGTGTGTGTGTGTGTGTATGTGTGGCCGAGAGCGACATCGAAGAGTAGAACAGGAGCGAGGACAGCGGGAAAACGCGAGCGCGACCGTGAAAATAGTAAATCGATCGGCCGGTTTTGCTTGGTCATGTAAAAGTCGCTCGATAGAGATCGAGGTGGACGAGCTGTCGTGGCGGCTGGCTTTTATTATGAGTTTGTTTATTAATCAATTGGGGGCTTAGCGATTGATTTTATTCTATAATAAGCTGTTGAAAGATGCATTCGAATGTTGGAAGGGATTTGCTACGGAAAGAAGCGGAGTAAATGTTGACGCAATGGGGGACTATGAGAAGTAGAAAAGATTTTGGCGTATTGTGCAAAAAGCTAGTGATGTAGAGTTACAAGGTGAGGCCACGCCCTCTGGGACGCGAATTTTCTTCAGACTGAAGGATATCGCTTATCGTGTAATATGAAAGTTGCTTAATGGATTCTAGACGCAGAGATTAATGTCTATCGGAAACAGGAATATTTGTTAATTGCATTTGCAAAATTTGTAAAATGTAGTCGGTTTTATATAAGTTGGTGGGTTACCTTGTATTAAAAAGAAATGCACAAAATTTGATTTTTTTCGATAGTTTTGAAAAGCGATAATAATATTTCGAAAAAGTAAAACTTTTTAAGTAAAAATTACTTTCTTCGATAAATTCATCGTTAGAAGGCCAAATTCAATAGTTTCTACGATTTTCGGCGCTAAAAAATTTAGAATAAATTACGTAGCTCCGAATAT
Organism: Megastigmus stigmatizans; assembly: GCA_900490015.1. Taxonomy (NCBI): domain Eukaryota; kingdom Metazoa; phylum Arthropoda; class Insecta; order Hymenoptera; family Megastigmidae; genus Megastigmus; species Megastigmus stigmatizans. Next base: position 1,496 of record UELV01083998.1, on the reverse strand, counting down.
ATATATATGGAGATCGAAGCATCGAACTAGTAAATCATTCACTAGGTGTTTGACGTAGCAGACGATTCGAGTTAAAATCAATACGTATTTCAAGGTCGGAATCGTGATCACCGTGGAAACATTCTTTAGTCGACTTCCGGCGCCCACGCGAACAAGCGAAAAAAATTCCTGCCTATGTTCCAAGAAAAACAAATGCATTTTTTGCAGTTGCTATATAAGAAACGAGAAAGAAGGTGCTTGCTTTCAGTGACGTTAGTTCGGAATGATTTCAATTGAGTCATCGCGTTTATGTGAATCTCGGTCTTTCTATGTTTGGTGAAAATGATCGCTCGATGATCCCTCGAAGCTTGTCGCCCACGTACCTATTACTTATATGTGTATCCGAGGATGGAAAACAAAAACAATGTTGGAGATCGACCAAAAATGCATTGGAAAAGGCGAGAAAAAGATCGGAAGAGGTCTAGCATGCAAATTTTATTCGTCATTTTGCAAATCTGTGAATGTTATTTACCCTAACTAGAATAACTTTTATCATAAAAAAATTTAGAGTTTGCTGAATCCTGAAAATTCGGATAATACGTCGATTCGGAAATTAGGCAATTTCGAGATCAAAGTTTGATAGATTTCTTAATTATTGCGCTAATTCAAATATATGTATATGTTTCAGAAATTGATGTCGTATTATGAAATTAATATCAACCTGTTTTAATGTAATGCAAAAACTTCGACCGTATACAAAAGTTGTCATGTTTAGCTTAATAAGTCCTGGAATTCCATCGCCCACGCAGAAAATAAAAACTTTAAAAGAATCCGTCAACTTTTGTCCATTTTGTTGTGAAAATTTCGTTTTCAATTTTTTAGATGTTAATTTATATAAACATAAAATTGTATCGTTCTGGATAATATATTCAGATTTATTGTTTCTGCAAAAAAGAAGAATATTAAATCAAACTAAGTACTTATATATTTCTCTTGAATGAAAATAAATTTTTTTAAGTACTAGAATCCTTTATAAATTATATAGTTCCATTTATTAAGATAAAATCTCGCTATCATCGAAAAACTTTCCACTTGATATTTGCTAGATTGTATCGAAGGCGATAAGCAGGATTAATTACCAATTAAATTCACATAAGTAAATAAGATGTTGAATGATTTAAAAATTTGAACAGCTCTTGAAACTATACTACCATAAATATAAATAAAATAATGTATTAATCAACATAAATCGGTCTTTCCCTTATCAAGCAGCAATTCAATTGGCTCGCAATCAAAACATCTGCCTCTCTCTCCCGCACCTGCACCCGCTCCCAAAATGAAAACAAACATCGCAAGCGCAGGCAACTCCCAGACATCCTTAGCATGGTCCAGAGCCGTTACGCGACTCGGGTGGAAAGTCGTCGATCGAGAGAGTGAAAAAGGCCGGTGTTAGCGGCAGTGTCCGGAGCTGGAACTCGATCGTCCCACTTCCTTTTGCCCCTGGGGAGACACAGAAA
>UELV01083997.1:2403-13886 GCA_900490015.1 Megastigmus stigmatizans | reverse complement strand
GTCTGTATGTACACAAGCGTTCATCGCCGAGCAAAATAATATAATTGATACACTGTTACGACAAGCACGCGGAATCTCGTAAATGGGAAAGTTTATGCTATGGCCACAAAGAAAATATTTCAAGTCATAGAATGGCGATATTCCTGTCAAATTAAAATTTTCGATTGTTGGTTCAACATGTAATCATATGTAAATTAAATAAAAAATATTTTTATTTCGACGTGTACAATTTAGTTTACTTAAAAAAAAACGAGAGTTGTCTGAACATAGTCGCAGTTATTTCAAAGGCCACACTGTTGAATTGAACGCAAATCGAGTTTGATGCATTTTAACCACGAACTCGTTGTAAAATCAACTATTCATTCATTGACTTGACTATACGTTGTTGAATCAACTAACAAAAAGTTGACTTGACTATAATTTTGTTAAAATAATGACATGTTTGTTAAGTTAACAATGCTATTGTTGATACAATTGAATTTTTTTCTTTGTGTATACACGACCGTGCATAATGAATTTACGCTCCTCGGATATTTCTCTCAAGACACGTATATAATAATCATTAAAATCCAGGATCCAAAAATCAGGAAGCTTGAAGTTCGAGTAAATATATTTTACTTGAGACCCGCGCATGCATAACTTAGCTATTCATACACAGATTGCCGCGTAGCATCACGGGACAATCATCACACGGGCAGCGTCGGTCATTTTGCGCCCGCTGCTGCAGACGCGACAGCCGTGACTTATCTCCAGCGAATTATAATCCAATTTGCGATTATCGTCGTCGTCATTCCCCTCGAGAGTCCGCCTACTCTCCGCTTTATATATATATATATATATATCCAGTAGCCCTTGGGGACTCCGCGCTTATTGCGCTCACGTTCTATCTACGTATAAAAGCGTATGCGCGTGTGTGTCTCTGTTGGAATCGTTCGAATGATGTAAATTAATTCGTTGACGGACGGCGCGGGAGCTTTTAATCGCGCGCTGTTATGTACAGCCAAGATTTTACGTAATACATGCGACGTGGCTGACTCGGAACGCGAGTAAATAAACCGAACTGTATAATACGGGGTGTATCAATTTGTCTATATGATTATACAAGTGCGAGCACGAAAATATATAGGCGTGAAATTTCAATCTTGTATATGGCGGACTCTGCCGCACGTGCGTTTCGACATTTTCTTTCTTGCGCATACATTTTTCCTACTTTTGCGTCTGATGCAAAGACGCAATAGTAGCTGCTGCCGGTAATTTATTTTGATAAATGATGCGGCGATAATACAAATAACTCTGGCTTGCAAAATAACTGCTGTGTTTCGTCAAAAAAATAGGATAATTTGTGGGGAATTACATTGGCGATTAGTCGGTAATTGCACATTTGTGTATAAAACCAAGATTTTGCAAAATCGAGCCTTTGCCGCAACGGAACGTATACATTCTTATTGGAATTAATTTTCTAATATTATTACTTATTATATATAGTCAGGCTGAGATGTAACGATTTGGTCGACTTGAAAAAATCTCATGAAATGCAAGGTTCATCTACAAAGCAGCTCACTTTACTTTTCGAAATTGAAACGATTCGCAAAAGAGACACTTGTCTTGTCTTAAGTCTCGCACAAATTCGCCTTCGCTCCGCAAGTAGTTTTCAGTACCGGTACCACGATAAACTCCTTCCTCGGGGTACATACACACATACACACACGCACACAGTGCACATAATCGTCTGCAAGCGCAGCATCGTAGCGAGGCGCGTTGACTGGTGGAATTTCACGGTGACATTCCGCCGCGGCTGCAGCAGCAGCAGTACAGAATCGAGGCCCTCGCGGTGCGCAGTCCTCGTGCAGCGGCATTCGCTTGCACGATTTACGACGCTTTACCGTTTTCGCGAGTGTCTCTCGACGCGCAACGAAAAACGCGAGAAGCACTGCTGCACAGCAGAGAGGCGAGACGACGGTGACGCGCGCGAGCCTCTCGTGTGCATTGCGGATGATACGCTCGCGCGGACGTGCAGACCGGCGGCGAATGAGTTCTATATATATATATACTTAGTTTAAAAACGAAAGGGGAAGATGTTTCAATCTCGCTTATGGCGTCTCGCTCGTCGCAAAACCCCTTTTTCTCCTTTATATATACTCGAGCTGTTACCACGCGAGGATTCAGGATAAGTGACTCGCTCGATTACTCGGCCTAATTAACGACCGCGCGTCACCGCGGCTTTTCTATAAATTCCGAATATATATACAGGCAGTGCACTCGGGCCCCGAGCGGAGAACTTCTGAGAGCGGCGTATATTGGAGAACGGTATTGCCCGCGCGCGGGACGAGCAGCTTTGCTCTCTTTTATTTGGCGCATTTTGCCAGGCTGCTTAACGAGCCTCGGACGGTAGCTCGGCCGCGCTTAAACTCCCGATAATGACACTTTTTTTCGCCCTCTCGTGGGATGTCATTTTTCTTTGATAGCTGCCCCGTGTGTACCGATGCCTCTTTTTTTTTGGCGATCTGCTGATTAATTTACATGCACGGCCCGAAACCCGTAATTATCGTATAATAAAATGTCCGTTAATCATTCCGCTAAAAAGGAGTCGATGCGCGGATCATTTAAGCTCGGCGCGTTAAATTTAGAAAACGTTATTAATGGCTTCCTCGAACATATACGCTACATAGAGTCTCTTTCAATAATAAAGAAAAAAACTGCTATTAACGCCGCACAAAAATGAAGAAATGCCGCCCGCACAAAAAAAATTAATTAATATTTATGCCGCGCATGCGCGCGTAACTGTGCATATACAGTGCGCGCGAGAGAGTCCGATTTCTACGTGAAAAATTAATTTTTGAGTGCAAATTTATAATCGAAAAGTCAGGGGATTCGCTCCGCTCGACGGAATCTCATTTATAACGAGGCAACGGCTTCTATATACACGCGCGTGTGTGTGTAATGTGTGTATGTGGCTTCGGCAGTAGGCGCGATCTAACGAGACGGTATTGTGTACTTCTCGTTCTTCTTCTCTCTCTCTCTCTCAGAGCACGCGCGCTCTGCCGATAATCCGCGCGATGATTATCGTTATTTCGGGTCGAGAGAAGAGCTCCGACGAGAGCGAGACGCACCGGATCGCGCAACAAGCTTATTAAAGCCAAAGCGAGTTGGAAAAAGCGCCGTCTCATCGGCGCGAATCATCCTCTCTCTCTCTCTCTCTCTCTTTCTCTCTCTTTCTCTCTCTCTTCGCGGCTGGTGCGCGCTCTCGCGTCTGCGTTTCTCTTTTGTAATTCATCAAACTCGCCCATGGGTTCAGAGCGACTCCTTTTGCCCGCGTATATATAAACCCATGCACACGGGCCGGCCGCGCGCTTTATAATCTCTTCTTCTGACTCTCTCTCTCTCTCTCTCTCTCTCTCTCTCTCTAGGCCTAATTAAAAACAAACACAGGGTTTCAATGCATCTTGATCGTGTTCCGCCGATACACACCGCGCGCGCGCAGCACAATAGAGACATTAATCACGATCGATAATACCTATACTGTATACAGTCCCTATACTTGCCCATGCCATATATCTATAGGTACATAGCGTATTTGTGTGTACGCGGTGCACGTGTGTGTACACGGCGATAGAAAAATCTTAAGTGCTTATGTCAATTTTTCAATATTCTCATTGATTATAATGTAGGTGCCGCGCTTCGTTTTGTATTATTTTATGCGCTGCCCACATAACGTCCAATTAATAACCGGTAATACCACACGCTACAATATTTCCTGTTAAATCATTTTATATTATAGCCGTATACCCTCCGGGAGGCGAATTCTATATTATATTCGCAGCGATTCTCAACTGTAACCAATTATCATTTGCATTTGCATACAAGTACAAAATACAGGAAAAATTAGCATTGGACGGGATTAAAAATTTAATTACATTCAATGACGAACTCATGGAACTGTATCAATTGCAGTTGCGGCCACGATGCGCGCGAGTACATACAATGAAGGAGTTAAAAATCTTTAATTAAAGCGACGCCGTGCACAAAGAAGGCGTTACCAGCCCGTTGACGTGTTAGGCACATATATATGGTGATATTTACAAGGACGTATACACGTTATTAGACGTACGCAGGATCGCAGGCAGCGGCCACTGTTGCACGTATTCCCCGCGATATCAATGTAATCGCAGCGGCTTATCTATATATATATACGCACTACAGCGAATGCGAAACAATCCGTATATCTAGTGCTCGAGATCTCACCTTATGTATATTGTATACGTATACGTGTCCCACACGCCTTATAACGAAAAGCCGCGCTTTCCCCGCTTGCGCGCGCCGGATATGACGCGGCAATAATATATCTACTCGGTGGAAGCGGCCCTTCTTTTACTCCGCGCGCGATATTAATATCCTTTGTCGCGGCGGACACGCTGCTCCTTTTCTCTCTCTCTCTCTTTTATTTTCTGCGCGCGCGCGAGACTAAGTATGCCATGATAGCTGCTTTTTGCGGAATACTCGGTCGCTTTGGAATAAGCAAACGCTTGTATTATATACGACGTTTGCCAATGAAAGAGACATCATTGTATAAAAAGAATGCTCGCGGCTAATGTATAAAAGTCCACTTTTATTGCTATGCTTATTGATTTACAGCGCGGCATGCGCGTGTATTACGACATTTTGATACTTTGACGAAGAATTTGTATATGTATACGGTATGAAAAAAATTCACGAACCTTGCAGTAGCGACCGTATTTTTTTGTTCTATAGGGAAGACTCGACGCCAAGATTCGTGCGTTTGCACGTGTGTGTATATATACGATAATGATGCGCATTGCTCGAGCGCGTAACATTCCTCCTTTCGGATTTTTCGCGAAAGAGTACAGGGTTTTTGCCCTAGCGCGGACTCGCGAGTCCGCCGAGTTTCGTGCATTACTCGATCACTTAACCTTTTTTCATGCGTCACCTCTCGGCCCGTGCACATATAGTGGAATGCTGCCTGCCAGTTTCGCTTTTTTGCCAAGCAGATAAAATAAGTTGTATATCGGTTACCCTAACGACGTTAAAATTTTTTTGCAAACGAGTTTAAAAGAGAACTCACTCTATTGGCTTTGCGAACTCAATGTCCTATATGTTTGATGATAGTGTTGCACATCGTATTTGAGAATTTTATGCCGTCTGCCGCATAGAGAAAGTAATAGAATTATTCAGCTTGAAAATCGGCGACAGAAATCTAATTCAGCGTCATAAACGCAGGAAATATATAGGTGGGAAAACTCAATAAAAACTGCTTGCGTATAAATACCAACTCAACGAAAAACCGTCGCGATATTAATATACGCGTAAAGTACACACACCTATACATAAAAAAACTTGTTATTTCACAACAAGCTAACAAAACACAAACATCGTCATCGCTCCCATACGCACGCAACAAAAAAGATCGCGGAAAACAAAGTGCACAAGAGTCGCAGCGCAATATCTTATAATCATTTAATACAATGCACACCTCAAGCTTGTATATCACGATATCACGATACAGTTCGCTCTTCGCGGTGGATTTAAATATATAATAATGCTCTCGCGTGCTATGTAGCGGTAGCTGCAGCAGCTCTCGATCGATTGCCACCTCATACACACACACGTAGACGCTTTCGAATACCTCCGACGCATTAGACGTCAGTCAGTTTTATGTAAGCCGTGGTGGCAACGTCTCTAATAAAGTTCTTGACGCGCGCGGAGCTGCTCGCGTATTATATATATAGGAGCTCGCGCGTCGAGCGCTAATCCCCGTGGCGGAACGACTCGCTCGAAGGTCTCACTCTGCGCTATACGGCATCAACAGCTCCATGGCTATATAACGATCTCGCACACAATCGCGCGGCCTCTGTTATTATTATAACTTTCTACACGCTTTTCAAATTTATAACGTTGTTTTTTTTTTATGTATACCAATTACTCGTACGTGAAATTTGTGGATTATATTTATACAGTATATATATCGATTATTAACGAGAGTCGTTCGCTCTACGTGATATATATATCCATAACGAAAAATCTGGTAAACAATTTTCAGTCATAAAAAGAATATCCATCTCTCGCGAGAGATGCAGTACGCGCAGGCAGTAACAAACTATATATATTGTAATGATTTATGTCAATATAATATGAGTGTGCGCGCACGCAAATCTCATTAGATTCGGCAATAATTAAATAGCGTTTTATACACCGTCGATTACATTTTTCATTCAATTTCACGTGCAATTGCGTGCAGCTCTCGATGCCGAGCGAATCTCTCCCCGTGGGGTCATGCGCGCATGCAGTACCCAAAAATATAACGCTGGCAACAATTCGATGCGAGAACCAATTCAGCGTGCGCGACATCTAAGTTACGTTGGCGAGGAAAACAGGTGAAAAATCCAATCATCATCGGAACGATTTCCGCCCCTCTCTCCGCGGGATAACGCAAATTCTGTTATACAGACTGTGCACGCATGTACGTTTATCAGTTTTCCAAATCGATTTCCCATTTATAATTGCCGACAGACACATATTGCATAAACCTATACATAGATATATGTAGATTCGGAAGCTATCGTGTAAAAAACGGAAGCTATCGTGCGACAAACTTTCGCGGCCCTTGTAAATATCGCTCCAACTACATACATGCATTAAAACGTGAAATTAATACAAAATCTCTCTCTCTCTCTCTCTCTCTCTCTCTCGCTTATGGTCTTGATATACACTAGATAGCGAAGGACGCGTAATTACCTCCGGCTGCTGAATCGCGCGTCGTGCGCATCTCTTTTCTGCGTTATTATACACGTTCTTCTCTCCTGTCGTACATATACTGTGTGTGCCTCCTTCCTCCAACTTTTTTCTTCTTTCACCAGTGTGCAAACGCGCCGCGATAATATCTCCGTACACGCGCGGCGTCGCTCGAAAAATAATGGGGTTGCCGAGAGAGAAAAAAAGAGAGAGAGAGAGAGAGAACGAACTTATTGTTCTGGAATTGAGGACGCAAGGACTTTTATAATGCACAGCTCTTCCACCAAAATGCCGTGTGTGCAGATGAACGAGAAAGAGAGAGAGAGAGAGAGAGAGGAAGGACTGGCCCGAGCGTATAAAAACGAGAGCTGCAACTGCATCGCCCGTATAAGATCGTGTGTGTGTGTGTGTGTGTGGAGGAAGAAAGAGCGTGTCCCGACTATCCACATTCGGTCGTTTTAATACATATAGCCGTCGTGTGTGTCGCCTTCAATTAAAATTTAAATCGAAATTGACGCTTCAGTCGAGTGCGCACTTGAAAAGTGAGCTCGTAATTGGCCGGTGTCGAATTTTCGGGTGTTATTCGGTATACTCTTTCTCTGCCGCTGCGTCTCTCTCTCTCTCTCTCTCTCTCTCTCTCTTGCTGTTTTGTTTTCTCCTTTATTACCTGCGGACTATCAATTGTCAGTCCTCGTGCAGCGCACCAGATATATCGCGTCACACACACAGACACACACACATATAAAAAACCTTTACATTCTTTTTTCACGTCGCGGCTATTCTCATTATTATAGGGAGTTTTGAGTTGACTGCAGCACGCATATATATATATGTATATCGATTTGAACTAGCCTCCATTGAATGTGTACATATAGCGTATATAGAATTGTTGGACATTATTCCGTTGGCAAAAGTAAACTAAATGAGCTACTTCACAGCGTCGAGAGGGCTTAATTTATACTTTGTGCACCGTCCTTGACGTGTACGACGAGGAAATAACGGGGGTTTCGCACGGGCCAAAGTGCGTCCCGACGCGGAAAAACCTACGCATCACGAAAATGCTCGTTATTAACACCTCGTTTTTTCGACCTCGAACAGCGCGTTTGTCAAGCGACGTCACGTATTACCGCGAATAAGTTAGCCTGCGCAGTGCGCACTAACGCAGGAAAATGCATATAGATCGCGTTAAACAAAGTATGCACGAGAGCAAATGGAGAAACTGGAGAGTTGGGCATTTATGCATGAGCGAAAGACTGACGAATTTTCACCGTTGACCCGAGACCGCCATTATTTTGGCTTAGGCTAATTACCGCCCCACGCAGTAGCAGCGGGAGCAAAGTAGGCGTACAAATGCGCGTATATACACCAGCTTATCGCGAAAGGCAATCCGCTTTCGCAGCTCCGCATATTACGCGTCCTCCTCCGACTTCTCGTTTTCCATCGACTCCTCCGCATGCACGCACACATCGTGCAGCTCTCTCGCGTTATATATATATATATACACTGCAATCCTCGGTCGCGCGTCTCACGTCTCACCTGGAGCGAATCGATATTATACGCGCGAATGGCGGTGATGGCAGGTGCTACGGGAGTAAGCGTATATAGCAGCCAGAAACTCGAATCTCGACACTCATATCCTTTTTTTCCCTTGACTCCAAAGCAGATCCCCTCACCTGCTTCTCTATATAAACTGATATGTACAGTTCAGTTATGATTTTTCGCAAATAAAGAGTATAAAAATCTTGCCTAGTTCATACGAGAATGTTTCTTTAGAAGCCGAAACTCGTCATACGTAAGACTCCCGACTTTCATCGGAAAGTGCAAACACACAATACATACGAATAAAAGCGTCACTTCGTTAGCACAAAGAAGACGCAAAATCGAAGATAACAGAAATCAGTATATTTTCCTTTAAACGTGCCATAATGAAATGAAGCAAAAGGAGCATTCATGAAAAACGCAGAAGAAGAAGAAGAAGAAAAAGAAGAAGAAGCAGCAGTAACAGCAGGAAGAGACCCTCTCCTCTGCCAGTCAAGCGAAAAACAAACATCTCGTCCTTTTTACTCGGCACGTATGCAGATTGATCCGATCCCAAGAGGGCATGACACACACACACACACACACACACACACATACAGAAAGAGAGAGAGAGAGAGAGAGAGAGATACGGATAGAGTGTGTGTAGTTGCCTCGGTAACGGAATTTTTCCCGCGCACTACCGGCAACAGCAGCAGCAGCAGCAGCAGCAGCAGCAGTTCCCTTTATGTACATATATATACTCGGGCGAATTGCGTAACGAGTTTCTATATAGGCGCCTGCTATATGGGCGTGACCGTCGCGCCTCTAGTTTCATTCCGCGACTCTCTTGCCGATCTTTTGACTTCTGCCACACGCTCTGATCTCTCGTATACTTGTATGTCACTGCTGCATATAAGCGAGTAATTAATGGTGTTGCTCGAGTCTCTATTTTTAGAACGCGGACGCGTGAATTGATTTAATGATCGCGCCGGGTGTATGGAGTATAGATCGCGGCGCGCGCCACCCATGTGACGATTTGTCAGGCTCGCTCTCTCGCCTTGTTTTTTTCCTTTTTTTTTTCTTTACTTGACTCGCGGAGGAGGTCATTGCGGCTAGTTTATATCAGACCGACTTTAATAGAGCGCGACTCGCAATCGGTCGCCGATGCGCTCGCTCCTTTCTATCCTCACCCCAATAAGATGAAATACTAGATGCCCTTTCGATCTTTTTCATTGCTCTTATGGTGATTTGTCCGCAATAATACAAAACAAAAACGACTTCTTTTCTCATTTCCCACACACAGACACAGGCGCACACGTGTAACAGTGAAATTATAAACGCTCCAATAACCCATGGAAAATAATCTCTTTGACGCGAAGTGAGATAAAAGACAAGAGAGGCAGGCCGAAGATTGCGCATTTTAACAAAGTTCTAATGCGCTGGGAATTGAGAGATCCTGACGGTGAAAGCGATAACGATGCGGCGGCTGCTGCTGCGACGACAACGGCTATATACTACGGCCCCGTGCATTATTGAATTTGACACTTCAAGAACTCGGAACATTGAAAAGGGAGCGACGACGCACGGTCCCGGTAATATCCTCTGCAGACTTGTTCACGGCAGACTGATCGCTTCTCTCTCTCTCTCTCTCGTTCTCGCCCCTGCATCCGCAGTGTCTCTCTGCTGTGCGCATCGCGCGCCTTCATCTCCATCCTGATATACGGGGGGATACGGCATCAGAAGGCCTCGGGGGACTGGGGATTCGTTAATTTCACCCCGGACACGCCGACTTTTTGCGCCAAGAGGCGCAACATACATCGCACCGCTGCTGTATAGCTCGGTAGCTAGAGGATCTTGCAGCGAGGATTTTCTTGGATACATCCATGTTTTTAGATCAGTTTTTAAATCGAGGTAAAGCTGCGCTGTCGCTTTGACGAAGCTTAAAAATTCATTATCCTCCGTATAAAAAAAATACTACAAAGCGAGATCATTGAATAGTCTTAAATATAATTTCAGTGCAGTATATAAATTGGGTTAGGGTACAGAAACCATTACCGCCGTGCCTGTCATCGATAATACATTGCGAACTGTACCACATCGGGGCTAAACTGCCGAGTATATAATATACAGAGCGCGAAAGCAACGAGTGCATAAAGCTTTCCTCGACAAAAGTGTCATCGACAAGTCCACATCCAATAGACGAACAAGGAAATCTGACCCAATCTAATTTTCCACGAGTTGTGCGGGAGAAAGAGCGAGAGTGTGAGAGAGGGTGACGCTCGACGCTTACTATCGGACGTGTCCAAGTATATATATATAGTCTCTCTCTCTCTCTCTCTCTGTCTCTGAGGTAGTATGCTATTTTTCGCGCGAAGCTTTTAAAATTGGAAAAGTCGCTCGCTGACGGAAGGTCAATTCGCCACTGAAGAGGCTATTCTTGGCGCGAAATTGCCTGAAATTGGTTTACACGGTCCGCGGCGCCTTCGAGAAGTGATTGAGTCGTTTTTCTATAGACTCCACGGCGCACCGGTATACGGTGTGTGTGTATATATGTATATCTATATATATACGGGGCGAGAGAGCCAGACTGTTGTAACGCCCTCAGGCCGCGTCGAGATTCGTTTAATTTTTCCCGACGATCCCCGACTCGAGTCCACGATCACCCTCCAGAATTGTTAGAAAATGACACTCGATACGCGCCTTTTTTCCTTATTCAAGACTACCGGTCAATTGATATATTTTCTATACAGAACGTTTTAGAATTGGGAAAGAGTTCGTCTTAATGTGTGTGGGTCGAAGATGAAAATATGAAAAAAAAAAAAAAAAATACGTATTTATTATTGCATCAAAATATATATTTACTTTATAGTTTTGAATTACCTGAATCATTAAGAATGAATTATAATATAGAGCGAAATTCCGTTGATTTTAATGAAGCAACACAAAGCATAAATCATATTTATATTTATGAAAAAAATATTCAGTTGTCGGTACAATAATGGAATAAAGGTAACGAATTCAAGCTTAAAAGCTCTCTCGACTAAAAATCAGAATACCACCGAGACACAGGGAAAGAGAGAGAGAGGCAGAGAGAGAATTAAGAGAAAGAATTCGTTTAGCTAATTTGTATCTGCCTTGTCAGTTGCTGCCCCTCCGGCGCCGCTTGTTTATTCATTTTATTAATTTTTCTTATTCTGCGTGATAACTCGATCTGCCGG
>UELV01083996.1:0-16410 GCA_900490015.1 Megastigmus stigmatizans | reverse complement strand
GAGAGAGAGAGAGAGAGAGAGAGAGAGAGAGAGAGAGAGAGAGAGAGAGAGAGAGAGAGAGAGAGAGAGAGAGAGAGAGAGAGAGAGAGAGAGAGAGAGAGAGAGAGCGTTTATGTGGACGTTAGCCGCGTGTTTATAATATAACGATGCATTTTGCAGAGACGAACGCGCGCAGCCGAAAAAAGAATTGCAAAGCTGATGTATTTCACGCGTGTTTTATAAATACGTAATGTGTTTTGCGAGTTCGTAAAGCGAAAACCGTTGCGGGGCGGTTTATGCAGCGAGAAATACATCCGTAGTCGAAGCGCGCGCTTCCCTAATGCGATGCTCCCGAAACTGGAAAAATCCCCCCCGCTTTTTCCGATGTCAAAAACGCAAACCTAATGCGCTTGCAAAAATTTACATTGTCTGATGGTGTGCAGTTTCGAATCCCGGAAAATTCCTTCGAGTGGGTAACGTGTGTGGCTTCTTCGGGGAGCGTACGCGTATATATAGAGGCGCAATTTAACGCGATTCGAGATTCGAGATTGAAAATTTAAGGTTAGGAATCCTATTACTATTCCATCCCTATCGCTCTGTAACTCGCCGAACTTTGGGAGTAAATAGTTGGAAACCGTTGGCGAGCATATACTTTCCTAAGTATCAATAAGTCGTTAAAGTCTTGACGCGAATCAAATTATAAGGGCACATAGATAGCGGCTCCTGCATAATTTGCAAACTGTTGTTAAAGGAGAATTTCAAATCATACTTTATTACTGAGACATTATTAAAGTGATCTTAATAAAAATTATTCGCTATCGTTACTCTGTAATATGTCTTCGAAAAGATATTTCAAGGGGCATCTCAGAGCCGCAGGAATATTTTACTCGATGCAAAATTTAGTATACCCAGTAAACTTTAAATTTCATAGCAGTTCGTTGAAATACATCAATAAAGAAATAATTTAAATAAAAAGGCTAGTTAAACGTTTGTGTCAAAGGTCTTACACACTTGGATGTGTTATTCATATAGATAACATATGTACTTCCTATAGTGTGTAAAATCTGTGACACAAATGCGTGTAGTTTTATAAAAATGTATACACACTTGGATTTACAATGTATGTTCCACAGCATTATTTCCTAAAGTCAACCAAATTCATTAATATATCATATTAAATATTACTGCTCGTGTATAATACTAATAAAACCGCATTTCACAAAAATCGCCCGCAATTTAGCCCGACTTAATAAATAAAGAAATGGATTGCGGTGATCAGCGGCGAACATGTATATATACATATACATGTGCATCCTCTCGTGGGAGCACGTCGTGAATGCGAGGCACGCAGAGAGAGAGAGAGAGAGAGAGAGAGAGAGAGAGAGAAAGAGAGAGAGAGAGAAAAGTAGCAGCCAAGATGTGAGAGATAGTGGTGAAGAAAAAAAAGGAGGATCTAGTTAACTCACCTGCTCGGGAGATTCGGTGATGAAGGAGTGGCAGTACTGGATGCTGAAGTGCGCCCTGGGCTCGCGGGCCAGGAAGCTGAATTGGCCGTTGCGGGGCTCACAGGTCGCGTACGAGATGCGCCTCAACGCGTGGGCCATTTGCACCCGCTGAAACAGATGTTTACTTGGTAAATAACTATTTTCCTTTGCGATTGTAAACGTTTACTTTGAAATCAATTATAACCTAACAGAGATGTATAGATTGAATATTATTTAGCTTTGTATAGTGTAATAGACTGAATTATAGCATAAATTTCAAATTTGGTTTGAGGTCGGCTATAAAACTTGCAGTTGGCTATTAAAATCAATTATATGACTCGTAAAGTATAGAAAACTGGAGTAACCCAAAGTTTCGTTCAAAATTCAATTCCCAGAGTATCGATTTTCTCTCTACACTTAAATTACCGCCACACAACATTTCATCATCTCGGTATTCCAAATTCTTCCTTCCAAATAAAATGCACTTAATTTTCCAAATGAAGTACACACATCGCAGCACGTACTCTGCGAAACTATTCGTATAAAACACAACGTGACGGTGCATTCATGCGTCGCGCGCACTTATGATAGCGCCGGCAAATGAAATTATTCTTTATACATTTTTTCCTCCGCTCGCTGTCTTTCGAAACTAGCGAACTGGCAAATGAAGCCGCTCAGCCGAATTGCAATTTGTGGGAGTGGAATTTGTGCTTGGAGGTGGAACAGCAGTGCGCATCGCGAGCCTTTACTGCAGTTGGGCGTTATTTTCAAATTAAAGGACTTCTGGGGTAACAGAGTGCTCGCAAATTTGATTTCTGTCGTGCCACAATCGAGAAGTACCCATTTTTCTCGAATGTTTCAAGTAAACAATTTCACATGTACGGAAACTAATTAACTTGAAAACAGTTTGATGATTGTGCCTTTCAAATTGAAAGAATTCGAAATTTAAAATGCAAAATACAAAGGGAGAAACTGTTATAAGGCAATACAATTTGCCTTTACAATGAAACATTTATAACACCAGAAAGTTGAATTTCAAAATTATTTCATTAATGTAATCAATAATATTTGCATATCTGTTACGTGTTTTTATCTCGATAATATAATTTCAATTGTTTTTACAAGTTTTCGTTACTCATAAGCCCAGTGACGGCAGCTGGAATCATCAGTAAACAAGTTACCACATAGCCTCAGTCGGTATAGGTGCGGGATGCAAGTAAGAGACTTTGCAGTAATAAGAAAACTTCAATTTAGATTCAGCATCGCGCAAAGCGATTCGTCTTCAGACCAATGTTAAAGAAAAGAGGTAAGGCGCGCAATAACTTCAATAAATTTTAATTACACACAGGCAGCAAAGGGGAGAGAGCCAAACAAAGAAGAAGAAGAAGAAGAAGAAGAAGAGCAGCCTGAACATCTTTTTTATCTCTCGAAAAACGTAGAAGCGAGAGAAAAAAAGGACCTCGCAGCCGTAGCCCCTACTCTTAAGCGAAATTTTCTCATCATGAATAAAAGAGGAGAGTACACTTGACACTATTACATTTTCCCGTAGGCAGACCCCGTGTCTTCTCTCCCTCTCTCTTTCTATCTCTTTCACTCTTCCTCCTTCGGTAGTTTCTCATTTAAATGCAATTCTTTACAAAGTAGTTGAGGTAGAAACACACGGTATATACCAGTTCCTCTAGGAAAGAGGCGCTTCAATCTCGCGGAGGGAACGAGAGCTACAAGTCGATTATTGTGAGCACGCGACGACGGCTACCAGCCATTTTTCAAATAAAGCGTATCGTCTGGACGTCGAGACTCTGATCTTATTCGGTGTTTTCCGGTTTCGTCCGCTATAATGTCGATGTGCAATCGATAGTAATCTTTCTGAATATGTTCACCTTTACGGTATCTTTAGTCATTTTTGCACTTGTTTCTCCTGGAAAAATATAATAAACGTTCTACATGTATGTTTTGCTTTAGTTTTTTTTTTTTTTTTTTTTGGGGGGGGTCTCAAGATAGAGGAATGCAACCGAGATAATTTGCTTCTTGTTAAAAGTTTGTGTTTGAAGAACTCATTTGTATTAGGTGGAAGATTCGAGAACTGCAGTGTATAAGGAGG
This sequence comes from Megastigmus stigmatizans, assembly GCA_900490015.1. Classification (NCBI taxonomy): domain Eukaryota; kingdom Metazoa; phylum Arthropoda; class Insecta; order Hymenoptera; family Megastigmidae; genus Megastigmus; species Megastigmus stigmatizans. The sequence continues at coordinate 12,846 of UELV01083996.1, read as the reverse complement.
GTAAAAAATTTCGAGTAAAACGCTCGGTACACGACTGAGGCTCGTAGGATCTCGGGATTTATTCGACTCTCTTTTTAGCTTCTACGATGCGCGCGTGCAGACGTTGCAGCAACAGACCACTTCTACTGTTCGGCTTTTTGTGTCCGCTTCCTAAAGTGCAATCTCGAGTTATAAGAATGTATTACTTGCTCGTTTATTTATGTTGCTTCATGTTTTATGAACATGTGCTTATTGGGTTAAGATACGAGAGTTAATTGAACGTGAACTACTTGGAAAAGTATGTGAGTAAATTGTATTTTTCACTGATCGGTAAATATCATGCTTTTGATAAAAATTGATGCGAAACAAGGACAAGTATGAAAGGTCAACAATTGTGAAAAATAAAAATTAGAAAACTCATTGTATTTTTATTTTTATCAGTATTTTCCCATTATTTTTTTCAGCAATTTAAAACAACGAATCCGCTGCCAAAATCACAATAATTTATTTATTTTTAATTTAATGGCTCGCTTTTACCGCTATTTCTCGTTTTGATAATAAATTTTGCCCGAAAATTGAACTTCAAATTGAATTATTCTACACGAAGGGAATTGTTTTAGGAAAATGTGTCATGCCCGCTAGCGAGCCGAAAACAGATTATGAAATTTCCTATTTCTGTCCAAGCTCGTTTACTCCAACAACTACAATGTAAACTGAAGCATGAATTCTTGGGCCAATATTATAAAAGTCTAGTAAATATTGGAAAAATGGTGGTAGAGCGAGGAAATCTAATTTCAATTTTATGTGATTCGATCGGGAATAAATAATCTTTGAAAATGTTTTCGCATGTACAACACAAATTGAAACATGCTCATGATTACATATTATTCAAATTTATTGCTGATTGCGTAGGTATTTGAATCTTATATGATTTCGCGTAGTTAGTATTCCAAATGTAAGAAAAGTAAAGCTAGCCCTAATAAAAATTATGCAAATCCAATATAATAAGATACTTCAGATTTTTCTCAATAGATACACAGCAAGGACATGAAAGCGTCACAGCTCTAGTTCCTCCCGAAACTTTAGCGCTCGTCGACATCGAACACCAGAAAAAAGGCTCTCAAAGTACAACAGTCGTCATCGATCGCACATCCCCGGTAAAGCGTATATATCGCAAATTTCTCTTTCTTGGAAATCGCCCCGCTACACGCGCATATCCCATCACCGCGTCCACCTCCCCCCATGATTTCCCGTCAGAATAAAGAGAAAAATCACTCGACGCACATCGCAGTTGGCGCATTGTGTGTACGCTTTTCTCAATTTCGCCAAAAATCAACAGCCTCTACCTCTTTTTTAGGGGGGACGTGGGGGAGGGGTGGAGCTCAGGGAACTACATAAAAATCCTCGCGCGCACGAGCGAACGAAAGCCCAGGGCTTCCACATATAACGTCCCGAAAGCCCTCCACCTCTCTCGTCATTTTTCTTCGCTAGGGCCGCCGCCGTCGCCGTCGTCGATTTTTTCCCAGCAGCAGCGGCAGCAGCGGCGTACAGCCGGGCTTATCCGTTCTTTCCTCCTCTCTTCCCCGCTTTTTTCCTCTCTCATGTCCGCCGATTTTACCCGTATATATACCGGTACGCGTGGAACGACCGGCTTGTGTATATACATGTGCGTGTGTGTGAGTGTGTGAGTGTGTGTGTGTGTGTGTAGCCGTCTGGGCTCGTTTTTTCCCTTGGCAAAGTGAATGCGTTGTGTGTAGCGAACACACGCCCGGTGCGCCGCTCTTCCTCCTGTTTACTCGTGTTCTAGAGAGAAAGAGAGAGAGAAAGAGAAGAGGGATGGAAAAAAGTGAGAAATTGGAAAAGAAGAGGTGGGCCGTGTGCGTGTGTGCGAGAGAGGGAGAGAGCGAATAAATGGAGATGATGATCAACTTTCGCGGTGTCATGATATGTTTTATGGATAGAGATTCGTTTAAAAGTCTATTTGAGATAGACTATCAGTTTACTGACCTGTACGCATTTGTTTTGCCGAGGAACTGATAAATATCAATATTTTTAACAAAATAATACTTAAATGTTTAAAGATTTTTTGTTCGTCTAATCACAATAACTGCACTTCCGCACAAAATTTTACCATCAATATTAATTACTCTTGGAAATTTTTATCTTGATTATAATATTCATTTTCAACAGGTAAACTAATCTTCAAGATCTGCCTTTCGTGTCTTTGCAAGGCAAAATAAAGTGTACCATAACGCACAAGGTGCAAAAAAAAGTAATAATGCTCCAGTTTTCATCCTCTTTCTATCCGAACTATTCACCGAAATTTTTCAAAAACCCTCGTATTTTTTCTTCCCCTACACCGCGTATTACGCTCGTTATACATGCGTCTTGGTATCCAGTTTTCCACTCAAATTAGCCGCCCCAGCGAAATTCTCTCCCGCTACATGTAATCTCCAACATTATGAAAATTCGTCCGCAGATTATTCACTCACGCGACTTTATTATAATTTTGTGCACACACACAGACACACAGACACACAGACAGACACATATACACTCACCGCAGATTAGTTTTTCATATATTCCACGGAGAGAGAGACAGAGAGAGAGAGAGAGAGAGAGAGAGAACATAACAGAAAGTGAGATAATCCATGTACAAGTATACGCTCAGCAGCAGCAGTGGCAACTGCAGCAGGAGAGCAGCTTTTCCCGCATGCATATCGAGCTGCTGGTGGTGCGAGAGACCCTGGGAGTGCATCATTACGGATAACGGATTTTCTTCGCCCAGGGTAAATAACGTCTCGGCGGAGGCTGCTTTTTCGTAAGCGAGTGAGAGATGCGTTCGTTATTTCCCGCTCGCTCGAGTGGCAGCCTTAACTTACTCCCTTCTCCTGTCCTTTTTTTTCTCTCGTTGGGGCTATTCTGGGTCGCGATTTTGGCGACTGCCAGGACACTTTTCTCCGCGTATCTGCGCATATGCATCAGAGTGTGTGTGTGGGTAGGAGAAATGTTGCATCCATTTCCGCGTTTAAATAAGAGATGCTCCACTCGATGTTTGCCGCCTTCTCCTCGCTGTGCGCTTCCCATTATTCCGTTTAATAATTGATGATCGACGGTCGCTCGGCGTCGAAACAAGTCGGTCGCATTAAGATTCTCCACTTCTTGTCTGCGCTGTCCATTTGGATCCTCGTTAGTGAGGCTCGAGGAAAACGATAATTACGGTTATTTCTAAATATGTGTTAATGCCTTAAGAGTCTTTATGATTTTTGCAAGTTCATTAGTTAGGAGATGGAGAATCGGCTTTTCTAAGATTTATGCCGTAAATACTATTTGGCTGACCAAATGCTTCTTAAAAAGTAAAGCAGTAAAACATTTTTTTTAGTTTTATTTGATTATGAGTTTTGTTTTTTTTTTTAACAAATTTAAACTATGTAAATAAATTAAAACATGTTGTTCGATACGGCGATAAAATAATTAATTACTAAAAGCTAAAAACTTTCACGTCCTCCTCCACAAAAAATAAGAATGTGATAGAACCAATAAATACGCTCACGAACACCCCCAATCAATCAAATCAATATTCCTCCAAAAAAAAAAAGAATAACCAAACGAACCAGCTCCCAAATCCACTCTCGAGCCGACCATCGCAAATTCAAAAGAAGCTCTCGGGCACCCATAAAATTGAACAATCAATAACGCATTATTAATATCCACCGGGTATAGTGGAAACATAATTTTATTTATGTACGCAGGTCGAGCGATGAAAGCAGCGAGTTCCAGAGGCTGCGTACAATGGGGCAGAAGCGCGAAATGAGTTCTTTTGTAAGCGCACACGCGCGGCTGGCATATATATATATCGCGCGTGGAGAGAGGACAGAGTGCGAAGAGCGCCTGGCTGGTAGGCGACCCGTCTTACAGACCTCTCACCAGAAGAAGTATTGATACAGGAGCTTTTGAGGAAATATATTACGCGCGCCGCTCGGCGAAGGACATAAATCAGCTGCCGGTAGCGCGCGCGAAAATATCAACAAGCGAGGGACGTCCCCCTCACCCCTCTTTTTGTATCGCGCGGCAGGTGAAATTAATGGCCGACTATTTATGTGCGATTACCCTTTTTTCCTGCTCTTTATTGTGTATTAATGGACTGTAATTGTGGTGGAGTTTTGGGTGCCGAGTGATTTTGATGGCAGAAAGGAAGTTTGTGAATTTATATGCATTATGCAAAGATTCAATTGACGCACCGGCATACATTTTTAGATTGAGAATTATTTATAAATACAAAGCTTGAAATTTATTCGTCAAACTGTAATTGACATAGTGACATCATTTTAAATTAAAATTGTACTATTAGGTATGCGTCAAGAATAATGATAATCCAATTAGATAATAACATTTATAACTTTTGATGTGCAAGAGAATGGAAAATCTTAATTATAATTCTACGATAATATCACAGTGTATTTTTACACCTTTCATGAACTATTCTGAACGAAAAATCATACATAATTCCCGCTGAAAGTGCATGAACCTATAAATAGTCGTTTCTGCCCTGCATCACTAAATCGCGAAGGCCAGCGACGACAGACGCCCGAAACTGAATTATTACAACTCCGATTGGCATTTACAATCATTCCTCGACTCTTGGCACATCCTTATTAAGGCACAAGTCCATAAATATCACTTGCGCGAACGAAGCTAGTACACGCACACGTATCAGTCTCGCGCATCACGAGGTATCACGCCTCGTTAAGAGCCGCCTTAAATCTTTCATGGCGGACGCGAGGAGAGAGATATAGTTTTTGCTCTGCAGCGTGAAACAATGCGAGCGGAGTACGTACGCGCGGGGGTAAAAAATGCGCTTTTAAATATTTAAATATCGGTCGGAAGTTGCTTCGGGCATGACGATGAATGGCTGAATTGTTGCGCGGAGGTTGTGTGTGTACGGTGTCATGAAGCGGCTTTTAAAAGTGGCTTTAAATATTGTTCTATTAGAGTGATGTTGATATGCTTTGAAAAGATTTTTCAATGCCTGTAAAAGATATGGAACTCATATTGGCTGCATTATAAATGTTGATCTGCTTTATTAGAGCAGTTGAATCATATCTATATAAAGCTTGGAGTATTCAGCACATTGATTCTGCATATTTATTTTGATTTTTCGTGTTTGATAATGCAGTACACGAAATTTAATCGATTAAACATACGAAATGTACGATTCAGTATTTAAATAAGATGATACTAGCAACACAAAAATAAATGATATTCATTAATGCATGTTATTTCGTGATTAATTATTTAAAAGTACCACAATTCTCGGTACCGTTACTTTCATTGTTTCGAAAAATTACGACGCAATAATCGTTAGCTTTAATGTTGGAAAAACTCGGAATTCACACTGCAGACTTGTAAATACAAATGCTTGTTTTCTTTCTCCAGTTTCTCTCTTCAAGTACATCTTCTTTAACCTCACCCAGTTTTGCAGTATCAGCTTCTTTTATTTTTTCGTTTGCTAAAAACCTCCTCGTCATTATAACTCACTCATCCCGGTTTAAACTCCCGCGGCAAAAAATATCGCATTTCACACAGTTTGCGCAAACCCTTTAAAAGCAGTTTGCGGAAATAAATTAAAAAAAAAGCGTACCATCATTACAAAGAAAAACGCTTAAAAATCAGAGTCTGAAAGTTAAAAGAATCCGCCCACAGACGAATGTTCGCACATGAAACAGCGTCGGACACGATTTTTCTCGTTAACGAAGGGAGAGGCGAGGAGGACAAGACACAACGTGAAAACACCAGCTAGAGTAGCGCATGTGTCCCTAAAGGGTCGAATTTATCAGCGGGAGTTGTTTCCGCCGCCGCCGCCGCCGCCACAGCGGCGAGGAAATCCATGATCAGCTGCGGATGCGTTGTTACGCTGCTGGGAGGAAAGAGAGTATACGTGCGGAAGATATAAATGATGCCGCTGCTCGACGACCATCGATAACCCGAGACCAATAGACTCTGCTATACATGCAAGTCCTCGTGTGTATATATATGGGCGGGCGGCGGTCCCTCGAGGGATCACCGATGGCCCGACTAACCAAAGCTCACTTTCTCGCAGCTGTCAAGCCCGATCTCGATTGCCAGCCTTTTTTTTTACAAGAACAAGAGATCCTTAATTTTGAGGGTGCTTTTGCGTTTTGCTGCGGCGTTTGGAATTTGACGGTTACAAAGGTGGCGGGCTGTGCTTGTCGACTGTATATTCTGTCTCGTGTGATTTCGTAGGTTCTGTTCCGTTTATGTGCTAATTCTCGTAGTGCTTTAAATTTTTCATAACACTTTTAGAGATATACATTTTATACAACACAGTTCAGTTCCCTTATGTAAATTTAAAAAGATATTTATTTACTATTTGATAAAATAGTAACGCAGAATCACAATTTCTTTGCACGTCATTAAATATAGTAACGCCATAAGTTTGTATAATTTATACTCGCCGAATGAGCCGATTATTAGCTGTTCACTATCGCGTATCGCTAACTTTTGGAAAACTCACAGGCATGCTTTCAAAGTTTTTACAAAACAATTACATGAAACTAATCCGCACCACTTACACGAGCCATTACCGCGCAACAAAAAGTGAAATTAAATTGGTCGGACTGACTTTCGCACTAGCACGAGAACGCAGCTATACCTGACCGAAATAAAAAGCGCTGAAAGTAGCGAAGAGGCAGCCGTGGATCCGCGCTAAACTTTCCAAAAAACAATAATTCTCTCGCCTCGACGTCGGGATCGTCCTTACACTTCTGAAGGCCCGTCAAAAAAGCGCCCGACAGAATTCCAATAGTTCGCTCAATTACTTCCCGGATTCAACGTTTTGCGTGTCGCTCGCCGATAGTCGCGTCCCTCAATCATCCTCACCCCTATAGCGCCTCGATGTCGTCGTCGCAGAAGCAGCGCAGCAGACGACCGAGGAAGTAAAGAACGGATCGTCGGATTATAATAATTCGATCTATATATACGTATATAAATGCAAAGAATTGGGAATTCGCGGAATTCGGTTGTATATAGGATATACGAGGAGGGACGACTTTCGTCTCGAGTAGCGCTGCCGCCGCCTCTCGGCGAAAGTTTTTAACGAGGCTGCCGCTACTCTCTTCGATTTGACTGCACGCCTCGTTTGTCGCGTCGAGGCCGCGAAAAAATTTTCTTCTTGGACGTTCGACGCTGCGCTACTACTGCGTGATTTTGACGGATTTGCCGGCTGGACGGAGACGCTTTTCCTTCTTTTTCTTTCTCGTCTTCTTCTTTTTCCTGTTCTGATGAGCTAAGAGTTTAAGTCAATATTCTCGAGGATACTGCTGAGGAATCCATGGACTGGAATATTAGCGTTTTCAGGGATGCCGTGATTCTTTTTATCGTTTTGCTGCTTCTCTCTATGCTTTTTCCTCTTCTTCTTCTTCTTTTTTTTTTTCGGATGGTGCTTTAAATTAATGAGAACCTGTCGTAAATGCATTGCTCTGCGGATGTTTGAGATTTTGCCTTATTGGGCTGATTTATCTCTATTATTATGAAGATTTGATTTGCATTTGAATTTATTGGCTTCTTTTATACGCGATTTATTAAGCTTTACGAAATTTCTTTCCAAAATCACTTTATCTCTCTCAGTTATGTTATAATTAGTTAATCGTTTACTCTTCTTTAATAAAAATAACAATTAAATGCATAATATTTTGAGCACTAAGCAATACGTTCAGAAAACTTACATTTATTTATAAAATTCATTTTTCGCTTTAGTTAACTCCAATGCAGCCTTTCTTTCACAATTCAAAGGAGCCAATTAAGCGCATAAACACCATAAATTTTGATAAAAACTACACAGCCCGAGGATAAATTCATGCTTGCACCTCTGTGAAAACTAGTTAATCCCACGAAAAAAAAATATTTCTTTCCGAACCGAGTGCAAAACGTGCTCGCCTTCCAAGTTCGCTCGAGGGGCTCGCTCTTCTCTCTCTTACTTTCTCACACCCACACACATTTTTATTCCCCCCGTTTTTGCCACTACTTTTTTCAACCTCGCACACCATCCGGCTGCGTCATATATCCCGCGATGCGCGAATTCGGCGCGCCAGCGGATTTCGAATAAAATCCAGGGGATTTACCCGTGAAATTTTTCCGCGGAAGCGCGAGAGGCCAATGATAGGAGCCGCGCGCAATGTCGTGACCTACATCTTACGAATGCCTTTTTACATGTAAAGGATCCGCGGAAGTGCGCATAATGTATATATATACATATATGTATACAGGCCATCGCTCGCGAGCAACTAGAAAAGCTTATTTCGCTAGGATGCACGCGATGAGCTTCATACCTCCAGCTCCGCCGCTATTCCTATATACGGCGTTATTAAAGCAGTTTTTTCCCCCGAGCTTGCCGTGCGAGCAGCCGAGGAAATTTTCAATTACGCGTTTGCGGCTATAGAACAGCGAGTCGTTATCGTAACACCGCGAGCCGAGCAGCTTTTCGAAAGTGATATTACTTATTATAAATGCACTTTCTTTACGAGCTGCAGCGTGTAAGGGGGAGACCCGAGCGATGCAGAATTTAATGGTTCGTGTATAAAATTCTTTCGATCGGAATCGAGCGTTGTTGCTTTTTGCGGTGGCGCGCATATGTATGCGCGTGAGTTTTAGTAGGCGGCAATGTGCGCGCGACCAAAATTTACGAGATTATGAAAGTATATCGAGCGTGAGCATGTGAACGACTATGATTTTATGATTATAATTTGTAAGGCGGGATACGATCGTCAGTGTTTGCGCAGCTGAATAAATTGTACTGCAATATGGAGTATTTGAACCATTTCTGAAATAATGTAAACAAGCGAATTTGATTATTAGAATTTTAAATTTTATGCAGGTATTATTCTAAAATTAACTGCCAGCTTTCTAAACTCTTTTACATAATATATGAATCGATAGCATATCGAGGATACAGTTATATACAGTGTAAAAAAAAAGTTATATATTCAATGTTCATCATTCGACGAAACATTATTTTTCAGTTTATAACATTCTCTCACAATTCTAGCAAAGTAATATATTTTTGAAACTGCTAATTTACAGCTAAACTACTGGTATACGCTCTTCGAGTAGTCTAAAAAAAGGAAATCATTTTCTTAAGCCAAGCAGGTGTGATTATATACATTCGAGTAAGCAATAAAAATAATAAAGATCATAAGCGATTTCTATAAATCCACCGGTTAGAGTTAACGAAGTTGAATTAATGTGGAAAACACGCGTCCTAAGCGCAAGATTAAGAGCCGGCGGATGCAGCGGTAAAAAGCTTTTTCGCTAAACCTACAGCAGAGCAGTTCTCCACCTTCTCCGCGCTTTTCTTCCAATGGACGTGGACTCGAGCGAAGCGCTGCTTGCTTTTCCAGTCGAGCCGTCCCACAAAAAGCCAGTCGTATCACTTGAAAACGTTCGCCGGATGTATCTTTTCATAATGTTGTGTGCTTTCACCTACCATGCGTCGATATTAGAGTGGCATTATTGAATTCTTGTAGCAGATGATCTGCTTTCTAATTCGTAGTTTAAGAGAATTTACTTTATTTTTCAAGGTTGCAATAGTATATCAGTACTTTTGTTTAAAGCTCATTGTGCGCATTTTTCATAAAATAAAATGCAAATAACCTTAATAATCATAAATTTAAATATTGCAAGTGAAACACATGACCATTTCTCACGAATAAAAGTATAAAAAATGATAATTTTACTGTAACCGCAATTTTTGAGAAAACGCCACTTGTAAAATTCAATTTGAATTGGTATACACGACCCGATTTCACGCTATTCTGATTCTAAAACTTTTGCCGCTGAAAAAAAGTAGATCAGATTTATTTTCCAAAACCTCTTTCGAAGACGCGCCAACTATCAGCATCTTACCAAAGTGGGTCAAAACAAGCGCGGGAGCCGCCCTCGAAAAGAAGCTCTCGCGCAAACTTAAAGATATATATTCGGCCACTTGAGAGCTGTAGCGCGTAAAGGAAGAGCTTGAATTAATTACGTGAATCGACGTGCAGAGTGCGAATTTCGAATTTGCTCGGTGTCGGACGACGTGAAGCGCTCAAAGAAACGAGAAACGCCCCGCGAAATGGAAGGCAGAAGAAATCTTTCTCTCTCTCTCTCTCTCTCTCTCTCTCTCTCTCTCTCTCTCACACACACTCTTTGAGTGATGGGAACGCGTATAAACGCTTCTCTCGCGGAAAGTTAGTTTCTCAAAGAAAATTTTTCCGCCTTTTCAGGCCAGTTTCTCGCGTGCGCTGAATCTCTTCTGACATAGACACACACACACACACACACGCACACACAGATAGGCACATATAGGCGTGTGGGTTAAAAGTGACGCGGAAAAGAGATACTCGGGTTTAATCAAGACGACACAACGCGTTTGTGCTTTAAAGAACTCGTTAGCTCGCACCCCCGTGTGCTTTTTTTCGAAATCAGCATTATTGCGTGCTTCCCTGGCAGCTTTCCAGCAAAGTATTTTGATCGTAAGATCTAAAATTATGATGAGCTTTTGACGACATGATCATGTAGAGTGAGTTGTCTAAACATAAACGAGGAGATTTTTAATCTTCAGTAGAAGGATGATCCTTTAATCAAATACTTATTTTATAAAATGAAATTTAGGTTGGCTACGAAACAATTCATGTACTTTTAATAAATGGATTAGTCGCAGTAGCAAGATCTGTTCTTAATTAAAGATACGATCTCTATGTCAGCGCGATAGATTTCATTTTTATTGAAAATGAAAGAAAAACTATCCGGTAATTATCTCCTTCTAAGACATCAGCAATATAGAAATCCGGCTTTGAGAAGATTTTGCTGGATAGAGTATCTACTACGTAATTTATCTTGATACCCAGATTAATGTCCAAATATTTCTCGCAACTTTCCGTAAAATGAACGCTTACGATTCTTCATTTATCTTCGTCATTTATCGCGAACAACATCGACATTGAATTAATGAATTTTATTACATTATCATTTATAAAATTCAATTAATTATTTTCCAATTTAAATATCAAATACCATTTTGAGAATAAAAGAATATTATGGCTAAGCATAAAATAAATCCATCCGAAACAGTCATTCCCCAATCAACTGTTTTCCCTGAAAAAAGAAAACTCACAGCGCTTACAAAATCGACGAAAGCCAGCGCAAACTAACCCGCTCCCAATCTCTAACCTAAACTAAAAAAAGAAAAAACTACCGTCAACACCTCCGTAAACAGTCCGACTAAAAAATTCAATGCGCCATCCAATCCATCCACGGTCAAAGAGGGTATATAGAGGACCGATCCGATCGTTGACGGCTACGCGTATAGCAGAAATCGCGCTCCCGCGCGCGGCCTAATGAACATACTCTATGCAGCAGTGTCCGATGAAAGCGTGTATACGTGGACTGCAGCCGCAACCCAGAGTCCGTATGACAATGCAGTGGCTGCAACACCGAGCCGCCTATAGGCTTTTCCGGTATACACGTAGCTACACACAGTCTGTGTACATGCGGGGTGAGGCGCGCGTGCAACGGTATATAGAGCTCGTGTTTATGTACGCAAGCGCCTCTAGTCGTTGTCGCCCCGCTTTGTCGGGGATTTTCAGTGCCGGGGGTTCAGGGGCTCTCCGGGGCGCCGTAAATTTTTCAGCGAGTTGCGAGCTGCGTCGGGGCTCTTGGCTTTTGTCTCGCGGTGTGATTGTCGGGCCGTTTGATTTTCAAGTTCGGTCTGAATTTCCTGGATTTTCTGGGATTCCCCGATTTTTGGAGGTTTATGACCTATAGACTTATCGAAAAAGAGTTATAGTTTTTCTAAATATATTTTTGAGTAATACTTGTAGCAACTAATACGCTAAGAATATAACGTTAACTCTTTATTTTGTCACTCACAATATTTTAGTTGTACAGCGTCCATCGCCGGCACCAAAAAATAATTTGAAAACTATAAAGCCATATTTTACAAATTTTAAATAAATGAAATTTCCGTAAAAGGGAATAGCGCATGCATCATCCAGAAAGAAATCGAAATAAAATTTCTTCCCGCAAAAAACGGCGCATATATATCGAGTAGCACAAAATTTTTCCATTAAAGTACATTAGCCTGTTTACGTTCGGTGTGCCGCTGTTGACCCGAAATCGCACAGTATATCGTCTGCTCTCGCTGGACTGTCGGGCGCATCATGTCCTCGGAAATTTCCTTCATTTCCATCCGAGCAGTCGAGCCTCGTCTGACTGTCATTCCCCTCTCCGTACGCGCATGTATATGTATTTGCGCGCGCGGATAAATGGACTATCCATAGAATATACATGAAATCACGCGAGCGAGGCATTGTTTTTGCCCAGATTTCCCGTCTATATACGCGCGACTAGATTATTTCGAGATATTGACGCTCGCGAGCGAAACATTTCCCTCCTGAATTATTCTACTCTCTCTCCCTTGTGGGTCTGGACTGACCTTGTTTCGGTATTACAGTCAAATTATGCGTTGAAAAATTAGCGACCAAATGAATTAGTCGACGACCAGTCGACAAACTCGATTTCGGTCCGCATTAGCGGTGATAACTTTCGATATTTCGGCATTTATTCGTTGCCGTGTGGATTATATAATTGGATACGTTAAGCAATTGACCTACTGAATGGAAAATATACTTTAGCTCGGAAACCGAATACTATTAGGGAATATGTTACTTGTCCAATTTTAGCATTACGTATTTATATTCTACTATGCAGCGCGTTTATGAATTAGTTTAGCGGGTTTATTAATTAAGTGCCATTTTCGTTGATTCATTTAAGGAAGGTTGAATTTTTAATTTTGCTAGATTTAAATTTTAA
>UELV01083995.1:0-21366 GCA_900490015.1 Megastigmus stigmatizans | reverse complement strand
ATATCATTATTTATATAATATTTATATAAAATATTCTTCCCTATTGTCCTAAGAACTACGCTTTTGTCTGTAGTTTTACTATATTAACTATGCGATGAAGAGTAGTGAAAAGACGAAAAAAAAGGGTAGGTTGTTGTTAAGATTAATAAACTGGTAGGATAATAAAGTTTACGCTACTGGAAGGACGGCGTCTCTCAATTTGTCTCGAAATTCAAACCTCGGCTTTCTTTCTTACTTACTCGTGTCCTCCTTTCGTTACTTACGCATAATTTACGTCACTTTACGTGCAGACCAAGATTTTTTTTCGTCTGCGCTCAGTTGCTTCAATTAATTCAGCGCGCGTGAAATTCGCTCTTCTTTGCCGAATTGCCGACTTAATTTTTGTCCACATAAAAAAGTCAACAAAAGCTTGTGCATAAAACTTTTATAATTCGTTAACAAAATTAAATGAAAGTTCGCGCTAAAAGAAATATTCCGAGCCTAAAACAAAATTCCGGACCGTAGAAACTTAAAACAAAACTCAGCGACAGGCAAATGCAGAAACGTAAGAAGTCCATACGGTATGCGTATCTATATAGTAACACGAGCTACACACGCGTGGGGTTGAAAAAAAAAAGAAAAAGGTGATTAAAACTGCACCGCATGGGGTTAAAAAGGACACTCGTATTTCAAGCGAGTAACGCGGCGTGTGTATGTGTGTGTGTGCGGGTCTTCGTGACTTTAAGCGCAAAGACGAGAAAGGGAAAAAAATCACTCCCGAAATAGGCGCCGGAAGTGCAACCGTCGTCTTTCTAAGATTTTTCATTTTTCTTTTGATTCACTCGTTGGCTCTTGCCTTTTTTAAAGTTTCCAAGTTCGTCAGCGGCTCGTCTCCCATTTTGGCGTATCAACAATTTACAAGCGAAGCGACCAATTACGCGTAGAACCGAGGAACTTTTTACATATCCTTTACAATCGAATAAATAAGCTCACGTCGCTTCGCGATTATAACTACCGATTACGTAGTCGAATTGAACCTGTACAATTATCTCTCCCCTATACCGACCAACGAACGTAGATTTAAAAAAGGAAATACAAAAAAAAAAGTATTATGTACTTTTATCGAAATCTCAATAATGTCACCTATGCTATTGATTTGAAAAATACAATTTACGATTATTCGCGGTGTTCTTCGTTAATTAAGAGAGGAGCTTTCAGCTCGTGCCCAAAGCATAAATTTACACGTTTATATGTACACATTTAATTAGCATAAAATATGCATCAGAGTAAAATGGTACTGTTCTCTTTCTATTCCGAATTCGGAAATAAAATTCGATCCCCGTAAAATAGCGGAGCTCTGTAACGAAACGGTCAGAATTTTAATTGGCAAGCAGCATAAAATTATGTGAACCAGAAAACCAAGGTTGCAAATCGAGATAAAAATTAAACTGTGATTTGTAAGAGTTATAACAATTCTTGGACGCGATTGATAATAAAAGAAACTGATAAATTATTTTAAAACTGGGATCGAATAAGCTCTTAACAATTAATCATTGCATCTCCAAAAGTCGTCCAAAAAATTGTCAGAACCGTAAAAAGACATGGAAAAAGTAAGAGGCGGGGGAACAAATAATCTCTTGTTTCGTTTAACAGAACGAAACAACATTACAACCCAATAATAAAAAAAGACGCCATCCTCCGCTTATCACACAATTAGAGTCCGCGAAGCCTCTGGCTTCGCAGTCTATACGTCTTTTTTCCACGGCTATATATCCAAGGGACGAGGACAGAATGAGAGAAAGAGAGAGAGAAATAGAGAGTGAGTGAGAGAGGGCAAGAGAATGGATGAAACGAGAGGATGAATAATAAATGGGCGCGCGAGCAACGATTGGGTAGAGAAAAGAGGCGGCTATGTGTATGTATATGTGTATGTACCTTTTGAAAAAAAGGACGAATCGAAGACAAAAAGAAAGGAACGAAGGAGAAGAGAGAGAAAAGGATCGAGAGTCGATGAGCTGCCGTCTGCCGGCGAACGCGCGAACCCCGCAAGACAAGGGATATACTCTTTCCCTTTCGCGATCGCTTTTTTTATTTTGCGAAGCTCTCTCCTCTTTTATTTCGCGTCCTTTTGCCGCTTTCGCTCTTTCCGCGAGGAATGCAGAATATATACCTTGCGCAACGCGACAAAGAACCGAAAAAGCTTCGAAACCGTCCAAGACTCTCCGCTCTCGTTTATTATACGTACGCTTGCAACATATACGGTACACACATATACATTGCTATCCTCGTTTCTCCTGTCCTTTCTTCTCTCCGCGTGCAGTTGTAGAGTTACGTTGTGGAACGGATCTATCACAATTTAGCTAATTTACTACTAAGCTCCTATCCCCCCCTCTCTCTCTCTCATTTTTTCTCTCTCTCGCAGTCTCGCGATCGTTCGTTCGTACAAAAATCGTGCAGCGATTCTCGGGTTTCAAAAGGCGAAAAAAAAAAGAAGAAACAAAATTCCCCCGTCTAGACGTTCTCCTTGCCTTCGAACTTTTTCGCCAAGTCAGTTATCAGCTGCCTGTAGATAAGGGGGTCGATGTTCTTGCCCAGTTGGTAGAGGATGAACCAGTCACCGATCTGACACCTGTTGGAGATCATCTCGATTTCATCCTGAGTGGAGAGACGCGATCGCGCTCGCAAAAGGATGAAGCGCAGCTTGGGTCCGGCGACGACGGCCGCACGGTAAGCCAGACTGAGGCCGCTCAGCACCGACAGGATGATGAACCAGAACCAGAGGAACACGTAGATCTTCTCGTTGACGATGTTGAGTGGCAGTACACAGAGACCGTCGAACTTCTGTACCGTACCGGAGGCACCATATTTGTGGAAGGTGCATTTCGTGACTTTGGGGAAGACTCGTGACATCGGGTCGACTCGATCCTCGGGCTCCATTTCCGTGAACTTGACCACGTCAGAGCCGTAGGTCGTGAACTCGCCGTCCAGGAAAAAATCCATGAAGTAGATTTGACCCACTACATTGATGAAGTTGAGCACCTCGCAGAGGAAAAAGCGGAAGGCATAGAAGTTCTGAGAGTGTAGATTAGTAGCAAAGTAGTCAACAAGGAGCTTCCTGCGATCACTCTTGCAGTCCTCGCTTACTACAGGGCAGTTGAGGTCCAATACCAGCATCTTGATCCTGCCACCTTCCCATGTCTTCCACAGGTAGCGAGGGATGTAGAAGAGGATGGCTTGGAAGAACAGGGTGAAACAGACCCACTGGTAGTACTTGTGGTACTTTATCTCATCTTCCCCTTCCACGTGTGATGCTACTCCAGGTTGAACTATGTCCTTGCCCACGATGCCATTACGATCAGGAATCGTGAATGTAGAGTAGATCCAGCAGTATGTGTCCATGACATGCAGTGGTATTTCATCGACTATACAGTCGATGGGGTCACCGATGTACTGTCTCGAGGTGACCAGCAACGAAAAGGCCACCAGGATGATGAAGGTTGCTTTGTAATGTAATCTGAATACATTGTTGTCTATGCATACTGAATCAAGCTTCAGTAAGCCCTTCACTGAGCCAAAAACATCAAACATCTTGGTGTATTTGTCTTCTGATATTTCCTTATAATTGAAAAACCCTGGGGAGGAATAAAAAAAAATTGAAAATGGTTATTTTTTCAATTTATGCTTTTTTAATCTTTAATAACACAAGCACTCATACTGCAAGATACACTTTCTTTTATCTATTTAATATTTTTTTCATTAGTACTATTTAAACAAGCAACATGTGTCTGTTTCAAAACGATTTTCAATTTTATAAAACTGTAAATTTTTTATTCAAAAATGTCTCTTTACTACATGTATACATTTTTTTAGAGCCTGTCTATGGAACAGGATGATTTTTTTATTTCATCTAAGTATATTTTTTTCTTAAAATGAAAAATAGAAAAAAAAAATTGATTATCAACTCGGAATACAAATTTCAAATTATACTTCGCTATGTCGACATAATACGTCAATAATCATAATGAATCATCCTTTAGAATTCAAATCCTCTTTTACAAAATCATACATCGCAAGTGGATAAAACAAAACGCATTCAATGCAATCGGATAAATAGGTTCAATAAACTTTAATTTAAAAAAGTCACACAATCAGCTTCGAACATTTGGAAAAAAAATTTTAAAAAGTCGCCAGTCAAGCAAGTGTACGCACCTTTTTATCCGCGGGCTTCCGGGAAAAGGCAGTAGCAGCTTCCTAAGTACGCGCTGACAGAGAGCAAAGGGAAGCGCAACAGCCTTCTCTGTGTATGTGTGTGTGCGTCTCTCTGTCCGTATCCTTTCTCTCTCAACAGGCGAGCATCTCCTGCCCTCGACAAAGACTCCGATCTCAATAATATCTAGTCGATTTTTCTCCGTAGAAGGCACAGTTTCACAGAAACTACCACTTGTTCGTGCCTCTTTCAGCTTACCAAATTAATAATTTGAGCAAAAAAGATTCGCTTTTGATCTTCCACTAGAATAACACAGTCCGTATCCTCGCGCGGTAGCTTCTCAGCCAGCACATGTGAACGCGAAAACTCTTTCCCTTGCAGTCGGCTCTCTTGCGCGCCTTTTTTCACGGCACACGCGTCGCGCAAACGACAAAAAGACGAACGGACGCTTATATACTGGATATACGCGAGTATAGTATATGTGCGAGCTCGCTCCTCTCGCCGTCGTGCCTCTTCACCAAGAAATGGCCGTGTTGTGTTTTCGCTCCGTCCTGTGTGCGGAGAGCAATTCTCTCGCGCTGTCTCTCTCGCTCTCTCTCTCTCTTTCGGCGGTCTTGCACCAGGGCAAGCGGGAGAAAAAAGGGAGACACGAAGGATCGGTCTGTGTATACTATATAATACAACGGTCACTCTCGAGCTCTTCCGTCGTGAGGAGGAGAGCAGCAGCAACAGCAGCCGTGTACACGTATTTTCTCTTCGTCGGTATAACCACGAGCGCACACGCGAGCGTCGGGGACTGAGCTCGTGCTCGCCGCGGGACCCTTCCTTTCTCCCCCCTCCCCTTACCCTTGTCCCTCTTCCCCTACCTTCGCGCGCACTCGCTCTCTCTTTCTCGCGCTCGCTCCCCCACACGCAGCGCTGAGCGACCGCCGCTGCTTTATCTCCGCCCCACTCACTTTTCTCTCCCAAAATGCTGTGCGCGTTCAGTCGGTATGCATGTGCGCCGGAGAAGGCCCCACTCTTCGGCTCGCTCGTCGCTTCTTTTATCTCTTTCTCGCTGTGTGCGTAAATATATGTGTGCATGCATTAGGGGAGACTGGAGAGAGCGAGAGAGCGAGAGAGAGGGAGAGAGAGAGGAGATGCTGGGGTCCGGTTAATACGCCGAGCTATGGGAAAGAACACACACGGGGTATACGGTTTTTGTCGACTGCGCATGCTCGAGTGCGAGGTTATGTTCTATACTGTATATTATACGCAGGTCGCGGTGTATATAGTCGGATCGGCAGAGGACCGCGGCTAGCCGCTAGGATGCCGATAGACGTATATATGGATACTTACGGTAGTGTATCCTCTCTTGGGGCTTCTTTTTCTCTCTTCTGTCTCGTTTCTCTATATAGGTACTCCTCTTGTAGGTTTGGCCTTATATATATATATATATATATATATACATTAGGTTTTTTTTTACTGCACTTCACTGGAATTGAGAAGTTGTAAGTAGAATATACAATGCGGTTTGTTTGAGGGTTTTTTTCATGTCGAATCGCGTTGGTGCACTAAAGTTTGTTTTGGTTTTGTGAGGCCATAAAGATTAGAGGATACCTAATTGCGCGTAGTCTTTTCGACCATCTAAATTATAGCCGCAATTTTTAAAACTATATTTTTTTCTATAATTGATGTACCATTCAAGCATTGCACAAGTTTACTATTTACTTATTAAATATATTTCAAAGACTATTTTTTGCGGAGTCTTAGGGAATCATCAATATACGTTATGGGTACGCAGTTAATTTGAACATATAAGTTTTTTAATATATTATAATATTTGGAATTCTCAAAGACGTAAAAAAATACATCACTTGGTAAGAATTTTGACCAATCAAAGTGATATTACTTTCAAAATATTTAGCTCCATTTCAACTCCATTTAAAGTTTACTTTCTAAATTTAAAAGAGTGAGAAAAGACTTATCGAAAGTGAATATTAACTTAAATTAGTTTATTTTAAACAAAATAATATCAATTTTATACATGTTACTTGTGATTATATAAGTATATATATATATATTTATAGGAAATATCACTTATCAAATAATTAGTTTTCACATTTTCAAATTTAGAGAGTACTTGTTAACGAAATTCCTTACGAAATTCTCATCCAACACACATTTCTACTCTATAGGTAAGTTTGTACACGTGTTTATGATGCAACTCCGAAAGGGATCGTAATTTTCTTCTCTATTCAAAAACATAATAAAATTATCCAAATTTACTTATAGTTAATCGGGTGGCTAGAGACTAAAATTTGAAATCTATATAACGTTCAAAATAAATGCGACAATGAGGTGCTCCAAAACGAAAATGCCTGATCTAATGTTGAAAAGCTTTGTAAATTGTTACAATTAAGAATTCTTCATCCGAACAAAGACTATCCTATTTGTCACAATACAGAACGAAACAATTCCCACGGTAGATAAAATAATTAATCGAGCTTTTCCAGACTGAAACAAGTAAACGTGGGTCACAGTTGCTCCATTTGAATAATAAGTCAAAAAACGCGTTTTTCTAGTTTCTCTCTTTAAAAAGAAAGAAATTCCTTCAATTCTCTTTTCCATATAATATCCATGCACACGCGCTGTGGGATAAAAGGCGAAAAAAAGTGTCGGAGGAGTGAAAGAGAAAGAAAGAGAAGAGCGAGACTGCGAGAGAGAGAAAGAGAGGAGGAGGAGGACTCACCTGGTCGAGCAAGCCGAACGCAGGTGACGGGGCAGCAGCAGCAGCAGCAGCAGCAGCAGCAGCAGCAGCGACGACGACCCGACTATACACTTTTACGTTGCCATGGTGACCGACGTGCCAGGAAGAAGGGTCCTCTCGCGCCCACCGGCGAGAATTCTAACCTCCTGCGTGGTTCTGCGCCTTCTTTTCTTTCTTTCTCTTTCGCTTCTTCGCTGTAACCTCGCCTATGTGTGTTATATATGTGTAGGACTCGGTGGTCGAAATAATGTATGTATAAGGTATGGGAATGGGAGAGAGAGAGTATAGAGTCAAGACCGCACGACTCACGAGGAATCCGAAGGTGTATACCCCGTGTGCGCGAGAGACTTTGTCCCTGCACGCACAAGGTAGGCTTTATATTTTATTTTTTAAAGGAGTCGGTGTCGTATCCCAAGACTTATGCCCTCGGAGAACTTGGCATATAGGTGTACTTGAATAAGCTGCAGGAAAAGTAAAATTTTAGTCGAATAAAAATCAGTCATGGTTAAAAAAGATGATTTTTAACAACTGTTTATATAAGTGAAGGATGAATGAGTGGATATTAAATCCGAAATATTTAGGCATCCTCGCAAAAAATTCTCATGCGTTATATGAGATTTTAACATGACTCCTCACTTGAAGTATGTAAGTACACGAGAAACGTGAGAAATTTCAACGTGCACTTGTGTAACGCGTAACATTTTCGACTACTTTTACAGCAGGTGGAGTTCGAGTATTGCATTTAAAGCTTTAATTCACTGTACGTCTATCAAAAACAATCAATTGAATTCAATATTTACTTTCATAACGATGACTTGTTTTAACTCGGCTTACGTCTAAACTTGAAGTTTATCATAATTCTGATTTTTTTTTAAAATGAATTTTGTTCAATAATGGAAATGAAAAAAGTTGTTTAATCGCAATAAGCTTGAAGTCCACTTACCAGACTAAATTTTATCCTATAATTAATCACTTTTCAATCGAATACTGATGATTAACTATAAGTATATATCAGATCATTGCGCGTGCGTGCCTTACTCTAGTATTTCTAAACCAATCGAGAACAGAAAAGTAAGTATACCGATTTTTGTATTCAAACAAAAATGAATTTTTTCTTGTGTCAACGGCGATTATTGAATCGAATTCACTTGCATTAAAGTTATTATTAACAAATTTGATATTTAAAACCAGGCATTTTTATGTCGCATAACTATATTTACCTCAATAAATTAGTATCTTTGCAGGTTCTAAGTCAAACTCCAAGCAGCGCATAATTATAGCTCAAACAGTTATTCAAAATTCTCAAAGAAACTGATGTGTTCAAACATCGCGCAAGCTTTAGGCTCGCGCAACTAACTGTATAATTATACTTCATGCTAATGCGTACTCAAACCGGGACTTGTATTTAAATGAGCTAACCATACACAACGCCACATCGAAAAGTCAAAAAATTCGATCTCCAGCTCCAAAAGCTCCGGATCTCAATTCTCATTCTTCTCATCCACCATCTTCATATCACTCTCGCAGTGTACATCCTTGCATACAGTACAAAGAAGAAGAGCTCAAGATAGAGAGGGAGAAAGAGAGGCGCCTTGACGTTGTAACCCGCTCTCTTGGTCTCGTCGCATTCCAACGTTGTTAAAGGATGATGAATACATAATGAAGAGTAGAAGTGTGTGTGTGTGTGTGTGTGTGTGTATAAAGAACCAGGTCCCCATGATGACGTGCGTTCAAGTCTCTTGCTCGAGCACCAGCACTCTGTTTGCTCATCCCACTGGTATACATAGACACACAGGGAAATCGAATGAAATGTCGTTTCTCGTGTGCGCGTCGTCGAGCAGTGCACTTCGTCTGATATATCCCAGATTTTTGTTCTCGATTTATACATGGACTGTACGTACGGTGCGTTTTATTATAGATGCGAATATAATTGGCATAATGGTTTATTTTTGTATTTTTTCCCAATGCGCCGCTGTGAATGCACAAGTGGGCATGGTTGGTTTATAGGTTGAGAGTAAACAGGTTATGCAAGAATAATAATTGATTGGGATTCTATACTGCGGAGAGGAAAGAATGGCACCTCTGCGCGCGGAATGAAAATGCCGCGAGGTGAGATCATTGAGCTTGGCTCGTTAGATGGACGAACTGTACGCTGTTGTTGTTTCTGTCGTTTGCATGTTCTTGACAACTGCTGTAGAATTTTATATTTTTCTAAACTTTTGATGAGAGAATGCTCTGGATCTAATGGAATCATCGAAAAATCAGATAAGTGCTTTACCTGCGATAAATAGCTATATATGCAAAAAAGGCGAAGTCAATGATTTGGATTGAAAAGAAAAATGGTAAAACAGTTTCATTGTGTATTTGTTATACTTCAATAATAATTTTACTGAATCATTATCTAAAAAATAAATAATTCTCCTTTAATTCCTTGTCAACGCTAAACATGTTTGTTCTCTATATATAAGCAATATGAAAGCCGCCTTACAAAACTTTTTAAATCCGCACTAAAGATTGTAATTGTTCTGAAAAACTATATGGTAACGTTAGACCATCATCTTATACAGCAGCACAATTCATCCGAGCTGAGCTATACGATCTTTTTACAACTCACCGAAAAAAAAGGTGCTATTACTTCAAGAATAGCGAAAATCGCTAAGTAAATAAATGACTGCTAAAAAGCACTGAATCATCCACAACAATCGTAATCTCTCAAAAGCTTTTGTTGATCAAAATCGGCTGCACGGCATCGCATCATCGGAAACGTCTTATTTTCTAAAATAATAAAAGGGTAGCAGCCCGTGAGACAACATTGTCGGCGGTTATATACGTACACCGGACTATATAGTATCCGCAAATTGAAATAACAAACATCAGACGGGATGAATCATTGTGAAAAAATCTCAGTAGTCGGGATTTTATTTCTCGGAAGGCATGGGATCTTGGCGAACCGATCTCTCTTTCTGTCTCTCTCGGGAACACGTAAGATCTGCCGCGAGCGCTTTTTAGAGAAAAATCGTATATCGGTGCCTTGCCACTTTGTGCGCAAGTGTTGTGGCTACCTAAACGTGCCTTCACGGGCTCTGTCTGTGAGGTATACTTGCGATATCTTGCAAGATTACTTTATATGATTCTGTGTAATGCATACGTTGCGGTGTATTTATATGCATGTGCAGGAACAACGTTTTAAATCGTGTTCTAGTTACATATCAGTATTTAACAGGTGATTTTTATGATTCTGCACATTTTACGCTAAACACTATGTTGAACTACAATGCACCCACAAGGTGAGCTGAAAAATCCCGTTATGAATAAGATAATGCCTTTTTCAAAACGCAGGTATTTTTGAGGAATTTCTCGACAGCAAAAAACTGATTAGAATTCAAAGCAATGAAGAGTCAATGAAATCAAACTATAAACGAAATGCAACATTGTATAACTATAAAGCTTTAACGCAAGACAATTGCAATTAATGCTCATAGCGAAATCTCTATATCTCGATGCCGCGCAACACTACAACTCCTATCTGATAAATCACTCAATTATTTATAAAATATTGAAGTGAATCATACGCTGCAATAAAATTATTTCAATTGCTTAGTAGTTTCCATTGATTCTATAATCCCGGATAGCGATAAACTCCGTTCATTACACCAAACTGCAATGTACTTGCAAATCTCCGATTTAACAACCGAACCATGAACCATGTACATTTACCAAAAGTGCTCACCGACTTATAACGACGGAGTTACGTCTACAGAAGAGCTTCTTTTTAATTGAAAAGACCTATTAGATTAGAATATGCAATGATGATTAATAGATCCCAAGGTCAATTTTTTGAAAAAGTTAGAATGTATCTACCTGTTCTAATATTTAGTTATGGTCAGTTATACTTAGCGCTAGTAAGAGTTACATCAAAAGAAAACTTAAAAATCTGCCTATTAAAGAATTCAATTTTTAAAATCAACAGTACATAAGATATTTCTGATAAAACTTACACCAAAAACATTGTATTTCGTGAAATATTAGAATAGGAAATAATGTATTTATAATAGAACAGATTTTGAACTGTGTATAGGAATCTTCCCGGCACTAGTATATTTCTTTATATTTCAATAACTCTATAATCGAAACAAAACACAAAAAGACAAATTTTAATATTTGAAACATATTTTCATTATTACGGTAAAAGAAATTTCCTATCAAAGATGCCATAGGTATGCCGATAATATTGTACGCGATTTGAATATCTACACGGCATCAACATAGTATCTCCGGTCACGGTATGTGATTCCGCAATTAGGAATATTTATTAAAAATGTAATGAATCCATTCCATGCAATATTGAGCCACATGTGAAGCTACTTTTGTCAAGGTAAAAAAGCAAAGAGTGTAAGTCCGGACACTTCGCTACAACTTACTATTTTAAATTAAGTATGAGACTTATTTATCTCACGTGGACTATCACGAATATTTATGAATTATGTGCTACGAGGCCTGTTCTAAATTTGGCAGATGAAAGATGCGAATCCCTCCATCTGGTGATGAATAAATTGGTCAAAGATTTGAATTCCAATTACCATTTTACGATATTCTCACTGCACCATCTAAGTATCGAACCAAAATACAATGAACTGATTCGTCAAATATCACATGATTCTCCAGTTATACTTGCAGCAGAGTATCAGAATTCTACTCACCCAAGAAGAATGTTTATGAATCTGGATAAATACAGAATAAAAAGAAGTGTGACGACTGTTTTAATTTTGGTACGCTCTGAAGATGAAGTGAAGACAGTGCAGAATATTTTAGACAATTTAAGGAGAGTAAGTTGGTATGATACTCGACCAAGATGTGTCCTTGTGTACTTTCACAACGTTGCAGTGGTAAAGCATTTCGATAATATTACAACTTACGCTTGGAATTTAAAATTCTTGGATCTTTCTATAATCAACGTTAAATCAACGAAAAATTGTCCTGCACCTACAATGCATTATTTTAATCCATTTAAAAATAGTCACCAAGTCGTTTTATTCGATCGATCCATTCATATTTTTCCACATAAAATACTTAATGGATATGGTTTCAGAATTAAAACCGTAAAAAATTCTGCAGTCATAGTCGATGCTTTGGGAAATGTCATAGATACGGTTGAACCAGGTACGCCTTTGTTAAGTGCTACTTTTAAGAAATTTAATTTCACATATACTGTTCTGAAGCAATCTTACCCTAATTTTCTTACAATGATGAATCAAAGTACAATTAATTTCACTCCTGTTCCATTTTTCGCACTGTCTGATAAATATCTTACTATCGGTCTCATCGAACATGGTGTCCAGTACGTTGCTGTTGTTCCAAGGCTGGCAAAGAATGTCCCGCCTTACAATCTTCTAGCCTATGTCATCGCAATTATCGTTACCCTAGTAGGTGTCATTGCTTTAAAATTTTTACTCAAATTCGAAGATCAATATTGGGAGATGTGTAATATCATTCAACAAATGTTGGAAATATCGGCCCAAAAGCTTCGACACACGTTCTTTCAAAAGATATTTTCCGTGTGTTTCTCCATCATCTTGATTATTTATGCCCTCGATTTCTATCTGGATGTTATTGCTTTTAAATTGACTCTGCCACCTACCTTGGACAACATCGAGGAAATCAACTCGTTCGAATTATTATTGTACGAACATGTCAGATATGTAGATTTTATCTTTAAGGATAGCTATGGGGAGTACATGAACAGACTAAAAAAAACGTTCAAAATGAATAAGGTCAGTTATTGTATCAACAAATTGGAAAACGAGAAAAATTGCATTTGTATTTATAATACGTGGGAGATAAATGATATTTTACTGACTATTCCGAGACGAATGCGGATGATGAAAATATCTAAATGCGTATTGAATAGTTTTCGCATATCGTACATAGTGGAACCTGGATTTCCATACTTTGATACATTTAAAAGAGTGTATAAGTGTTTGCAAGAAGCTGGACTGTATCACCATTGGAAGTCTATCATTGCATCTAATACACATATACTCGATTCTACAATGTTTGACAAACCAGATTTCGGTGCAATCATCGTCAATAATTCCAATACTCTTGAAATTCTTGGTACTACTCTAATCATAGGATACTGTTTTTCTGTGACACTTTTCCTGATTGAGATTATTTATGATTTAATTACCAGATATATTAAATTTTTAAAGAAACATAAAGCATAATGTGCATTTATAAAAATAACTTTGTAAAGTCTATAAAGCAAGGTTTTTGTTAGTTAAAGAAATAAAATGTGTTAACTCTCAATAAGTATTGATGATCTAATCCTTTAACAGCCTCCTGTAACCTGCAAATGGCAGGTCTACGAACACTATATGTCCACTTTAGACATTTCACCCTATATAGACATTCCGAGTACTATGAAAAAAGCCGCTGCTAACTGCTTTAGAAGTTTGATTTCTCAGGAATTTCCAACTTTTTTCTACATTGCATTTCATTATATAACTGAATAAATAAATCAACTTAATAATTGTACCATTGTCTCAAAAATCTAATAAGATCTAATACTAGTAATATTGAGAATAATATAAAAAGTATAAAAAAAAATTGTCAAAATTTTAATGTTATATAAAAATTACCTCGATAAGATACAGTCGTCTTAAGTAATCAGTTCTAAAACAAATTGGACCTGAAATATAATCAAATATCAAAGACTTCGCAGATAATACAAAGCTAAACATACACACATAATACATAATTAATGAGAAAAAATTTGTTTTTAAAATTCATCAAGTTTTAAATTGAACGATATACTCCAGAATTGTATGGGAGGTCGAAGCCAGACCAATAATAACTCAGCTTTATCTGCAGTCTGCCACACCGCTTGATTACAATTTTTTTCTTCAGTAGATCAGATTGGATATAACCATATCTGCTTTTGCCACGGTTTACTTCAACCACTTTCCTGTGTATAACAATTAAAGACTTATAAGTCATAATAAGTGCGTCCCGTAATCTCTCGAATGCCGTATATATATAAAGCAGTATTAAGTCCAGCAAAAAAAAAGGGGGGCTCCACAGTATAGCTCCACTCGTGTAGTGTACAGTGACGCATCACAGTTCGCGAGATTTTTGCTTTGGTCACCGAAATTCCTGCGAAAGACTCGCCCGTATACTCGCGGATAAGGGGCACGCACATATATTACACGAGCAACGAGGTGCGCGGAGAAGGGAGAAAAGGGTCAGTGAGGGTATATAACCACGGACCGGCTCTTGGGAAGAAACTTTATTCTACCTTGACTGTTCTGCACCAAACCCTTCTCGTATACTCACCCACGCTATACTCGCCGCTCGTTTTTTTCGCCGGAATTTCGTGGAATTGCCACCTGATGGAATTGTAAACTTTTGGTATAGCTTCGAAGCTTGTTAATTTTCTTTTCGGAGAATTTATGGATTTCGAGTGGATTATTTTTGCAACGAAAATTGGGTGGTATCTACTATTATGAACGTTGAATAATTTAGAATAAATTCTTCTTTTTTCTTTTGTGAAACTTTTCCAAAAGCTTGTCGACGAAAGAAATTCTCTCAGAACGGATAAAAACAGTCGCACCCACGTGCAGTTTGAAATTTCTGCAAACGGAATATAGATTATTATTCTCACGTGCAGCGATCAATCTTTTATACCCGCGTTTGCCGATTAAGAACTTTCGTTTTTAATCATATACAGTATATATATCCGCGGCCCCGCTGAGACAAAGTCCTCGCCTTATCCGACTGGTATCGCTTATGCCTGATATGAATTTTAATAGTAAATCGTGACCTTCGGCTTTCTTTAATACCTAGGTCTCTCAGTGTCTCGCGCAGTGGCAATTTCTATCGATACCACCGCACACTCTTCATTTCTCATGCAAAATTATGCAGCCGCGCGACTGCGTTCGCGATTCGAACCAATCGTTTCCTTTAGTTCGTTTTGTTTTCGGCACCAATGTGCGCGCACTGAATTATATGCACCTATCATCACTCGCGATTTCCAGGAAAGAAAGGGGACCGTTACTCCTTTCTTCTTTTCTTTTGATTTCCTTGATTTTGCTTTTTAGTGTTATTTCCTATCTGGTTGCTTCATATTTTCTATAGCGATATTAATTTTATCTAATTCTTTTCACGGGAAACTACGGGGAATTTCACTCAGATATTAATTGTGTTGGTAGCGTACATTATCTTTGTATCTTACTTTATTTGTACACTGTACACTGCTTGTAACTACAGATTTGTCAGTGGCTTTGACTATGTAAACATTTTGACTATGTAAACCTTATTTTAGCAATGAATAAAAGAGTCAGATTCTAAACGTGCATTAATTACTTTTTTTTTTAAATCCTTGAAAGAAAAGGATATCAAAATAAACTTGCTTCTACATTTTTCATGCACGCATTTGTATATGAAGAGTCGGCTCGAACAAATGGGAACTAGGTATTAAGAACGAAACTTAGCTAATGGTAATTTGAATTTATCTCATGCGTATCTCAGTAAACCTTGAATACAACATCAGCAGAAAATTATCGACATTACTTGAGTTCATCAAAACTGATGACTAAGTGCTCGAATAAAAAATCTCTTCTCGTATACATGCATAATCATTCGGTTGCTATAATTAGAAGCAAATGTCTCTTGTTCCAGCTATCAAGTTATCTATATATATATCATTTTTTATGTAGAAATGTCTTATCAGAGTTCCGATTACTGTATATATTTCTAACTCGTAATAGTGTATTGCTATAAAAAAGCAAATAATGTTTGAAATAACATTAATTCAATTATACGTAATGCAATGTTGACATGCAGTAGCGAATCGAAAGAAAAAAAAAGTAAAGCAAATTATACAATTGAAACAAAAACTTCTGTATCACGTATATCCTGTAAGTAACTCACACTACCTACATTTTCCGATTATCTAACTTGTCAAGCAAGTCGTCGCTATAATCTTCTTTGATCTTCGCTAAAAAAAACACTAAACGATCGTTTATAATATAAAAAAAGGGGCGGAGAAAAAAACTACAAACGACACGGCGCCACAATGTACCGTATATATACACGTATAGTCATACCATTCGCCGCATGTAAGACAAGGCCGAAAAACGTCTATATACCTTTTACTAACTCTCGCGAGCATTACACTCTAGGATACCTGTATTCAAATCGAATTCTATCGTTATCTCTCTCAGCCTATACAATCTTTATCCGAGATAGGCGTCGACTTTTCGCTCACCCGCAGCGATCTTGCGATTTGCGTGCGCGGGGAGAGAAAAAAAATCGGCATACCGCAGCCGATCGCGCACACAATGCGATATCCGATAATTGCTCCTCATTTGCAAAGAAGGTGGCGCATGTGTATGTGTGTGTGCGCGCGTGCGTGTGAATAATAGAAAGGCCTACGGGATATAGCGTAGAAATCGAATATGATTGATTGTAGATAATATGGATATAAAGCGGAGGACTGCAATTATATTCCCGACTCGATAAATATAATAATAGTTGAGCGCACGAGGCTTACTGAAGCGTTACACTAATTATATAGTCATTACAACCGGGGAATTTTTCCCTTTTCGCGTGTGTACGTGTAACTCGATTAGATTTATGAATTTATCTTGCCAGCGAAAAGAAAAAAATCGTTTACCACGCTTGTGTTTTACTGAATTCGTATATTAATCGCAGTTTATCGATACATAGTCGCGGGAGTGAAAAGTGGCTCTGGATATGCGAAAAGTTAGTTTCCCATTTATCCGCGAAAGACTGTCGCTCTCGATTTCCAGAGAGATAATTAAGCATTAAGTTCATGCAGGAAAGAAGGTACATCGTGATAGCTAATCTAAATCTTATCGATGTGTATATAACGTACAATCGTTCGAGATCGCCTAGTGTGTACATCTGATAAAAGCGGTATTTTAATGTCGGTTTCTTTTTTATATACTAAAAAACGCACAAGTACCAACACTGACTGAAGAAACAGGTCATAAATCACGGCTGGTCAGTGGATTGCCGCGTGACAAATTTGATTTATTATACAAGTTGGCTAAATTTTTCGGAACAGCATATATGTTATATATAAACAACAATGATAGATAACGATGTATATATTTGCTGCTACTTACATGTGTAAAACGAAAGTTCGATCTACCACCATTAGTAAAACGCAGGATTATTTAATATAAAGTGTGTACGAAAAAGTGCATGCAAGTAATTTATACGATATAGCCATTCATATATATATAGTAGAACATGAATCAACAAGTGCGAATGCCGATCGATTAATTTCCCTTTTCACATATAGGCCGCGCCGATTTCTCTTTAGCGATCGCTTTCCTCCGCGGCGCCTTTTCCTCAATAAATCGCCGTCTCTCACAACCTGTATCTATCGAGTCCCGTGAACTGCTGCATGCGCGTGTGTCGCAATTACATCATATATACGTCAGAGCGTGCATGTGTACCGATGCGTGTATCAGCTATTCGGCGATTTAATCGCATACTGGCTTGTTTGACTTGGCGCGTAAGTTTACGTTACCGATTTCTATACAGCGTATATGCACTTACAGCTGGTGAATAATTGTTGCTAGACAATGGTTTGTCTAATGTTCTTTATGACTGATCGCGTCATTCATTGGAAAGGTGGCACATTTTTTTCTTTTTTCCCTTTTTCTGGCTGCAGATTTCTAGCGAAAACGAGATTCGAGCGAGGGAAACGGAATTGATTTGGCCTTAAAATTTTTGACAAATGAATAGATGCAATATAGACGAATGTTCCTCAAAGCTTCACCGTCAGATCCACCCAATATACTAATGAAGGCTCTTGCCACAGAATGCTATCGACTTTTCCCAAGCGGCAGTTTTCTCATATCGCCAAATCCCAGCGACCAAAAGCACCCCACAATACAGCTCTTCTATATATACTGGAGTAAACAAAAATCAAAGGGTATGAGAGAGAGCGAAACAAAGCGGCGTATCGGTTTCACGCACTCATTAGACCATCGTTAATCCGTCAATGGGGGCGAGAGTGCAGCCTGTATCTGTTAGAATCCATATGCAGCTCCGTGTTATACGACTGTAAAGATTTACGTAACGCGACGCGCCGCGGGTTTTGACCTAAAAAACAGTGATTCGTTACAGTAATATAACGCGTGCCGAGACTCTTTAGTTGCTGTTATATATCTCTGCCTCTCGCTTGTATGTCTATGCGCAGAGTAAATAGATGGGTACTACATATATATGCGCGTCTAGAAGCGCGAGTTTTGCAGCTGCGTGAACTCGGAATCACGGACTGCCACGAGCGACGTGATGCTTCGGTTTTGCATTATTATGTCTATAGTTTTTGGAGACGATCGATTGCTAGAGCTAATTTTTTTAGAGTTTGATTTAGGGAAGTTTGTGGAAAAGATTTTTTTCAATTTGGTCATGCTTATAAGTATAATAAATTTACTTAATTTCGTTACTTTACTGTTCGATATATTTAACTTTGGGTGAAGAGTCTATGCGATTTTAATAGCTGATGAATAAATTGAAATAATACCACGATTAATTATTATACATATTTGGAACAATAGTATATTTTTTTGTATGCAATACAAATGTAGATTGTGCTATAATTGAAAATTTTGTAGTTATAGATTGAATGCATTTTTGTGTCGGTATCGCTATTTCTCCATATCGTTATTTATAGGTCGAACTTGGACTTTTTTTTCTACTTTCTGTTTTATATGTATATAGATACAATATGCAGGGTCACATCGATTTTTCTCTCGGTTATATATACCAAGGCACTTCGTTTAAAATTGCCATCACGCTCTTCAGTTGTCGAACGGACGTACAATACAATGGCAGCCTCGAATTAATCGTTAGGACCCACATATTTATTTCAGAATTAGCATAAATGGGTTGACGTACGTCAGAGCTTGATTTTCTTCGGCATCTTAATTTTAACCTTATTTTTGAGCATTTATTGATAGAAGGATTTGAATCATTGAATCTTAAAATTTATTTTTCAGCCGTCGTGCGACAAAAAAAAACGAGTAAATCAAATATTTATACTTTGAAATCGGTACATGCGTTCTCGAGATACAGAGGTATACATACATACACACACGCAGACACGAAAAAAAATTTTCTCAAAACTACTCAGTTTTTGTTCCAAAAGTCTTAAAAAATGTTGTTAAGCATTTTTGGAAAAACAAATTTTTGTCACTGATTCAAAGCTTCCTCTGCGAGGAAGCAATAATATTGATTAATATTCCCGTGAAATATCCCTATATTTGACTGTACTATTTCTCGACCAGTCACCGGTGAATGAACAATTTATCGAAGAACAGAGAAAATCAAATTTATTTAATCTAAAAAGCTTGAAAATGTTTTCAGTAATTTTATAAACGATTGAATTGTATGTACTTTTCATTTAATTGACAAAAAAAAATCACGCGATGATCTGATCATTCATTAATCTTAATCGGTCACTTATCAGTGCTGCGACCTTATACTTTGTTCATCAGCGCCGGACTTTGTAAATAATTCGTTTCACGGATAAAATAGATCGGTATAATCGAACAAACTATCAATTTTGTCTAAAATCCAGATAAGAATAGTAACTCACCGAACATTATTCGAGAATTCGCGTACGCGCAACTTCCAGGCATCAACCCGAAAATTCCCGTCAACAAAAGTATACCTTTACGAATGCCCGATCGCCTCGAGACGTATACGTATATACCGACACATGCTCCGTCGCGATGCAGCCAATCAATCTCCGTATATTTAAACCTGTACATCGAAGCCTATACGTGGTCCCCTCGCGGCGGCGACAACGGCGTCGGGTATATCGAATGCTGCAATATAACTCGATACGCCATCGTTTTCCGCACACCGCCAATGCACTCGGCATTGCACAATCTAAGCTTACATCTGCTAGCTCTCTTATATTCGCATATGCAGTCTATTTTAAATCGCAGGTAAGTCTTTTTCTCCCGCTCGATAACGATTGTACTCCAAATTGTCTTTCTTTGCTGTTTTACACCTAATTTTGTATCTTCAATTATTTTTTTACATCATCATGAATTCTGTACAATGTAATTTTAGCTTTATTATATTTATTATTAGAAAATACTAAGTAGCACGGCTGAATGACAATTTATTCAATAGGTTTTTCATTAAAATTGAAATGTGGTATATTCCTATTAAAAGTCAAGATCGAGAGGTTGATGTATCGAGAGCATCGTCGACAAACGTCGGTGAGGCTGACTTTATTAGAGGCTTTTTATTGCCCGCTAAAATATACATCGCTCGATAAGAGTGTGTGTGTCGCGTCCCGCGCCGCTCAGTCTTAGGATTAGAATTTATCAATGATTTACAAGTGTTCAACGCACGCCTCCGTCAAACATTTATTCGGCAGCGCATGTATTGCGCCGGGGCATTTTTCGCTCTTCACCACGGCGGGGGATTACAACGCTAGGAGAACACACACGATGACGAAAAGTGACGAATTAATGCAGAGTTTACGCGAGATGAAATAACATTTGGCCGTAGAGCTTATATAACGTGAGCTTAGCATTTTATTGCTGTCTTTCTATTGTGGGTACCTTTATCGTCTCTCTATGGAAACGCGTCGATTTCTCTTACTATTTAAAGATGAGTGATGGAGGATTAATTGTTATTTTGTATTTGAACAAATATCGAGAGTATAAAGAAATGTGTACCTATAATAGAGTTATATATATAGGTGATAATAATGAAATGTTTCGTATAATAATAATGAAAATAGAGCAAATTGATAAAAAAGTGCAACACATTGTTTAAATGTCTCTCTGTTAATATACTATGCGATATTTATTTTGTTCAAAAGTATGTTTCTTTTTTAAAATTAAATAATAATATTATCAATACAAATTCCAATTAAAAGCGTTACACTGTAAAATCATTATTCAACTATTTCAATAACGATTCCGAAAACTAATAATTCAAAAGTCATTTTGCAATTCAATAACTCAATTGCACTGCACCTAAATAACAGAAAAAAAATGCCACTCCGCTGAGCTTCAATTATAAACCTTCAATTTCCATGCAAATACAATCTGCATAAATCCCAACTCACTCACACACATCGTATACACAAAAAAGAAGCTCGACTCATCTCGTTGCAAATAAAGAATAAAAAAAAAGGAGAGCAGCCGCAGCAGTAACTTAAATAATCTCGAGGGCTTAAAATGAAGGTCAACGAGTGTAGGATTATATCCCACAATGCGATCTTGTGTGCACCGCTCGACTCGCATATGTATCAAATGACTGATGCCAGGCCATGGAAAGTCACAGAAAAATTCAACGTCATGGCATCATCGCGCAATACACTTCCACGAAAGACGCTAAATCACTTTCGTATATATATATATATATATAT